>JABCJY010000961.1:0-15517 GCA_013184415.1 Fusarium concolor
GCTGTGCCTCTATCCTTCGCCCTTAAAGTGCTACTAGCCGAGTAGTCTAAACACGCCACACTGCTGATCCTGATCCGGTGTCTTCTCATTTGACGCGATGCTTGATAACAGAATAAATCTGCCATAGCTATGATAGCTATCACCAGCGACAACCACTCGAATCTGACCCTTGGAGCCTTATCTCTCACTGAGATATGCGGGGAGATGACCGACTCTCGGCACTGCGTTATCACTCTTGGTATTTCGTAAGACATGCAACTTCTTTGCATGCACCGTGTGCTTGGCTAGATAACACAAACACTCATGCCCTGTCTGTGTAATCCCCATCTCCGCGACATGGGGCTCATCCCAGTAATGCATGGTACTCTGTCGTGTGTGGCGGCTTGGCTTGGGGAGAATGTACAACATGTTATGGGCTAGAATAGTGCCTCGACTCTTGGCTCTCTTGGCTCTTCTCCTCAAACAACCCGTCCGCTTGCCAACTCTCAATCAATGAGTACTCCTTGGCCCTCTCCACATTGTCTGCCAACGAGTGACTCTGGGTCGGCTTACCCGAGCCACCAGGTTATCAATACCAAGGAGCTGACGCTTGTCGTCTTGGCAAAGGAGAAAGAATTTCGTAACGCTCACCTTCTCTTCTCAGCCAGGCCAAGCTTGAGCGTTTCCTTCGATATGTCACATAGTTGCTGATTCCGGCACGCGATTTCCTGGGCACTCCCATTCATGCCCTGGTGTAACTCTCTTGACAGAATCTCTTGATGCTCCATATTACCTGCTCCCATGTAGCCAGCTTGGCTTGGCGATGAGGAGCAGCATGAGGTATAAAAGCCGAGGGACACTCTTGAGGTTTGCCTAGAAGTTCCAGTATCAGTCCTTGCCTCCTCTTCCACCACTAGTCAAGCTTTTTAGCAACTGTTTCTTGTCCTTAGTCCTTCAAACTCGAGTCAGGCTTGCCTTTGTTGCAATGGCCACCAAGGGAGAGATCAAGGATATTCCTGAGGCACGTCCAGTGCAGGTGCCTACCAACTCGAGCAGCGACATTCCTTATGACCATGCCGAGGAAGAGATCATCAAGAAGCCGTGGTGGCATAGCTTCAAGGAGCCCGGTTCGGCTCTTCAAATCATCACAGCTGCCTTGCTCGCTATTGCCATTGGTGTAGTCATTGCCACCCAGGTTGACGACATTCCTGAGGCTGTTCCCGTTATCATCGGTATTATTGGTAACATGTGGTTGAGAGCCCTCAAGGCAGTTGGTAAGTTTCCGAATAACATGAGCCAACAGCACCTGGCGCGTTCAGGAGTCGGCCACTAACAAGTTGCAGTCCTTCCGCTGATTGTCTGTTCCATGTTGCTAGCTGTGACCAGGCTTCGAGAGATGTCCAACGGGGGCTCTCTTCTCGCTAAATGGACCGTCGGATACTATGTTATCACCACACTTGTCTCCATCACCCTTTCTTGCATCTTGCAGGGCCTGGTCTGGGCCAATCAGTACTCGGTGGTGGGCGAGGAGTCACTGGCTGTCGATAAAGACAACGACTCGCTGCCCGACACCACTGAGCGTCCTGTCCACAAGGTGGTGGAAGACATGTTTTTCTCCTTGATTCCCTCGAACGTGATTTCCGCTTTGGCCAACGATGAGCTCCTCGCCGTCATTATCACTGCTATCATCGTTGGCTATCTCATTGAGTCTCCTCGCTCGCCCATCATTCGCGTCACTGAGGAGATCGAGCGCATGATCACCAAGGTCATCACATTCTTGATCATGGTGGCTCCCATTGGTGTCTTCTTCCTGATCCTGCCCAACTTGATGAAGCTCGACATTGCTCAGATTGGCAAGAACCTGGGTCTTCTCATTGGCGGCACTCTATCCACCATGCTCATCCACATATTGGTCATTGTACCCCTCATCTTCTTCGCCTTTACCAGGATGAATGCCTATGCGTACTGGCTCAAAATCTCCCCTGCTTGGATCACTGCTTGGGGATCCGCTTCGTCTGCTGCCACTCTGTCGGTCACTCTTCGATGTGCCAAGGATCGTGGTATCCCCTCCACCATTTACAAGTTCACTTGCCCCCTTGGCTGCCTGATTAACATGGACGGGTAAGCTGCTGTTCCAAACTCGTTTTCAAACTGCAAGACTGACCTGATGATAGCACCGCCATCTACCTCCCTGCCGCTGTTGTCTTTATGGCTGCGACCCAGGGCATTACTCTGAGTCCCGCCGATTATGTCATTGTTGCTCTGCTATCAACCTTGGCCTCAATTGGTGTCTCTCCCATTCCTTCGGCTTCGCTTGTCCTTTCCATCATGATTGCCCGCTCCGTGAACGTTGAGCTTACCGGAATGTACGCTGTCATCGTGGCTATTGATTGGTTCCTCGACCGCTTCCGTACTGCCGTTAACGTTTCTGGCGATTTGTTTGCATCCATGATCATCTACAAGATGACCAACATCGAGGACCCGCCTGAGATGGTCGAGCAGAACGCTCGGGAGGCTGATGAGAGTGAGAAGGATGCGTCCAATAAGGTTTAGAGGTGTATCATAAATGAGGAATTTTGAGGCCGGCGTTGTAGCGTTATTATTTTGAAATACCTTGGCGGAATAGCTGACAAGACGATGAATCAATCACGATCTTTGAAATGAGCAATGCTTTCTTTCCATGTTGTTGAGCACCAATACGTGCCCCGTGAGTACCTACCTAATAGGTAGGTAGGTAACAAATGTGATGACTCAGCCGGGCCAAGAAGACGTTGACAGGGAAAGGGTGGATGCGCGAAAAGCTTGGTCTGGGGAAATCCAAGTCGCGTGGGGAAGGAAGGCGTTTGGCAAGGGCGCAACATATTGCTAGTGCTTCAAAAGCTTTATAAAAGGCTTGGAAGATAAATAAGAAAAGCCAATTGAACAAGGATGGGCATATCCTTTCAGGCCATTCATTATCTGGTGGCTGTGCTTAATATGGAGCAGTACTTGATATAAACGCAAAAGGAGCAAAAGAGGACAAGGTCTTGGCTTCAGGACACCCTCAAATAAATGAGGGTATGGGAGATTATTTATAAGGGAGATGGAGGCTTAATGCGTCTAGTCTATTCTAGGTAGGTAATAAAGCTTGCTCTTATCTTAGTCTAGGTTCCCTTTTCCCTCTTGTTTCCTCCTTGTTGCTTCTGGACCTTCTAGGCCCTCGGAAGAAACGAGGCGCAGCCATCCCGATGGGAGATAGAGGGCAAGTACACCAGCACCCCAACACCTAGTGCTACATTAAATGCAGGAAGACACTCAACCTATAAAGTTGGACTGAAACAAATCACTTGTTCATACGGAGGCCATTCAACTTTGATACAACCTTTGAAATGCCACATTCTCCAGTATCCTGGAACCATTTACACTGGAGATACCCTCTCCCCCAAGCTCCAACTGCTTGTCGTACTTGCCCATGGCCATCCCCATCAAAAAGGGTCCAAGCTTTTCCGTTGGGCTGTGAAAAGGCTGAAATACTGTTCGCATGAGTGGTCCCAAGAGAAAGCCCATCGCATTGTAAAGTGGGCCAGAGTTGGGAATATGTGGTTTAATGGCTTCATGTTGGGCAGGATCTACAGCCGCGGGGCGTACAGTCTCGACGTGGAACTGGGGTGTACACAGCTCAGATAGTGCCCTTTCAGCTTCTCCCTTCACACGCCCGAAGAAGGGGGTGAATGGGTTCGGTTCATGGGTCGCTCCACGCCCAGAAACGTATATGAAGCGGAAGGGTTCGTCGGCGGGTGATAATTTGGACAACGCTTTGGCTGCAGCAAGAGGGAAATCCTTGGTAATGGTGACATATTCCCTGTTACGAAGTTGTCAGCGAACACAATTTCATGGCAATGGCTACCTAGGTAGGTATAGAGTGTGGACGAACTCTTTTGTCACTTTGAGCTGGCTAATACCTAGTGCCCAGACCACTCCATTGGCACCTTGTAACTGGTCGAGGACTTGTGGCTCGTACTTTGCGAAGTCTTTCTGAGTGATAACATTGACTCGCGAGTCACCTGCGGCCATAGGCACTGGCCTTCGACTTAGTATTGAAATCTTGGTGATGTCTTTCGATTTGAGCATGGCATCCAGGACGCCAGAGCCAACGAGGCCAGTAGCCCCAGTAAGGATGAGATGCATGGTATTTGGGATAAAATTAGAGAGTATCGTGGGAAATCGGCTTTGGGATTGAAGTAAGGAATAAGTTGAGGAGAGTCGAAATATAAAAGTCGAAAATGTGGTCAATTAAGATGATGCGCTACGGTGGCTGCCTTCGCGAGTGCTTACAAGCCCTTAATGTAGGCACTTCCATCCACCTAGTATCGCTTTTGATAGCTCTAACAAGGGTATATTCGAGGCCTTTTAGGGTCGGAATCAGGCTCTATCTCCAGGCTGGCCCCGGATTTAGTATATCTAAGTCCGCCTTTGCGCATAACTCGTGAGCTTTTCCGCTCAGGCATCTATAAGCAAACTAAGACCGTCCGAGTAGGCATAGATCTTATAGGCGTGGTTTTTTTTTTTTTTTTTTTTCTCTAGACAACTTTTTACTAATATCGTCTAGGTATCTTGACATTGTATATCCTTCCCTCAACACATATAAATATGTTTTAATCCGACAGGGGTTGAATTTAACATGCAGCTTTGGCGTTGCTCTAACCTAAAATGGTATAGTGTCTGCCGTCTCCGCTTTTCCGTGTTAGTTTCTGGGCATATGCTTTCTTGTACTGGCAAAGCATGGACCGAGAACTAGGTATACCAAGGCAGACAAATTAAATTGAGAGCATCAATTTACACGCATTTAAATAAAAGCGGGACGCATATACCTCCTGTCTATTCTACACGATAGAATACTTCCAATGGACATCGCTTGTTGCTTATAGACCATACACTGAAATGGGGGTCTTCGAGGTGTGATACTGGAGATCCCGTCCTGCTTCCTGGCCAAATCCACGGATTATAGGACTGACTAAAGTCGAGCATTCTCTGTTGCCGTTTGCTTACCCTTTGCTCGATCCTTTGCCTTTCGCTTCTTTTTGCAGCCCGGACATTTACCTCCACCCTCCCAACTACGCCAGCATTTCCCCACGGGCAGGTCTTTCAGTTTTCAAGCTTTTCGCCATTGGGACAGGTTTTGGGGATCATCTACTGAGTGCTGTGGGTAGGCTATTGTATCTTTTTAAAAAGTCTAGCAGAAGGAAATCAGTGTTATAAGATATAAGAATTTTCTCTGGCTAACATACTTCGCTATACTTTTATCTGAACATAAAGAATTATTCAGACTGGGCTGTAAATCCGTATGTGTCTATTAAGATCTTTCATTTGCGGCAACTGGGATCACGCGATAGTATTTTTAACAAAAAATGGAGGTGACCTTCCGACTCTCCAATATTTAGGCATAATGGAGAAGCCAGACAGTAATAGTTGAAGATGAAATAGCTGTGGTAGAGTAATGGGTCAACGTGGAGCAATAGTCAGTCAGAGTCAACAGCCAGCAACTGATAGGTGCTCTTCCAGAAGCAATATTCAGTGGGCCAGGCAACACCATGAAATCAGTTGCAACATCGGTATACGTTATATGTTGCTTGCCATTGCGCACTTCCTGGTACATTTCAGGCGATCATGGTAGCGTATCCTCAGCTTCAGTCGTACGCAAGTGGGTGAACTGCTCAATCAATTCCGTCATAGACTTGACAAAGCTCACCAAGGGCAACTTGTCATGTCCTAATTAATTGCTTTATCAGTTCAAGTTGAGATCCCTGATAATCAGACAGTTTTTTGAAGAAAATGTTAACTCAGGATGGGGCAATGCTTTGAGGTCTTCGCCGGCCAGTCGGTGCTGGATTTCAGAATAACTCAATTATTTCTCGGGTCCTTCTTTTACACTGTTTTCATTGCGTTTGCGGTACTTAGTTCTGAGCAAGTAGTGGCTGCGTTTGGCGATGTTAGTAGAGTGGTAACGGCGGTTCACATTGTTAGTGAAGCAGGCAATATCATAGTCATCGTCTCTGGGGTCATCCGAATGCCGATGGGGGTTACATTGGGTCGAATGACCCCCAGAAGAGTTTCAACGATGTCGCTGAAGCTCATCGGAGTCTTCGTTCCAGTTATCTCGTCTGCCTTTCCAAGAATTTTGTCTCGACATTCCCTGCTCAACTCTCTAAATAATCACACTGATAGTCTTTCTGCAAAAGACAATGATGGGTAATTCAACTGCGTCCCGACGCCATTGATACTGAATTGTACTTTGTTAATACATCTACCTTACAGGTTCGTATCTCGTTACATGAGACAGAGCACTGTTACGTTATCAATAGTCGAATACTCGAGTTGGCAGTTCCCAGTGACTGGCATTTATGTCGGTAAAGATTGAATCAAAATCTAGTTAACAAAAACAAGTCGCTATCCCGCATATGCCTGCTATATTCCCAAACGCCTTGCATCATCATTTTCCTTCCGTCTGCAGTCCCTTTTTAGTTGATATGAGGCTGAGTGAATATTGAGAATCATTTGTTTTGAGCAAAGTTGTTGTTGTTTGCAATCATATTTGGTGAGCCTCGACGGCTGCCGACAACTTTGTTGGCAGTGGAATATTTCTTGATGTATTTCGTCGTAGCGTCAACGCCAACGATACCATAGACTGCCTGGGCATATAACACAAGACCAGAGACGTGAGGAGCGGCCATTGAGGTCCCGCTCTCTACATAGTTGCCGTTGTCGCTAAGCCACGAAGCAGAGACTACGTTGACACCAGGTGCCATGAGGTCGACAGAGCTGCCGTAGTTAGACCAGCTAGGAATCCTCCAGTTCTCGTCAATGGCACCAACGGTGATAGCTTGAGGCGCAGAAGCAGGAGATTTCATCTTAGCAGGCTGTCCTTGATTGCCAGCGGCGACCACGAAAATAACGCCGGACTTAGCAGCGTTCTTGATGATTTCATTCAGGGCGCTAGAGACACCGCCGACTCCAAGAGAAAGGTTGACCACAGAGAACTCCTGTCTCTTCTTCTTGATGATGTCGTTGACGGCCCACTCAATACCGTTGAGAATGACGGACAGATCGGCAGAATCACCCTGAAAGACCTTGACAGAAATGATCTTGGCCTTTTTTGCGACGCCGAAGGTCTTACCAGCGATAGTTCCGGCGACGTGAGTACCGTGACCCAGCCGATCAACGTAATCCTTTCTGAAAGCTGTCCAGCCGTTCTTGGCACGGCCCTGGAATTCCTGGTGGGTAATTCTCACACCGCTATCAACAAGGTAGGCGAATGAGTCGGAGCCGCTCTGCTTATTGTAGAGATAGTTCTGATAGCCTTTGTTGCGGTGTGAGATTGTTGCGAGGCCCCATGTGCTGGGTGTCTGGTTGACTTCGCTCCTCTTTTCAAGTTGGTCATCGCCATCCTCATCCTCGTTGCCCTCAGTGTCTTGGTCTCCGTCTACAGGTTTCGATGGTTCCGCGTGCTGATCTTGTCGCTTCGTGGGGTTCCATGTCAACTTGACTCTACGGTCAGGCTCAACGCGAGCAACCTATTCTTCTTGTTAGACATCATTTGATCTAATCATCAGTCTGCCTGTCTTACCTCAGGACTGTTCTTGATCTGCTTAATCGTTTCATCATCGAATGTACCAGAATAGCCGCGAAAACCGGCTTCGGTCTCAAATGTCTTCTCAACACCATTGTCGCCATCACGCTTCTCGAGACTTCGCTTGTGAACATCACCAACCCAGCTCAAATGAGCCTTAACTGCAGGTGCCTTGATCTCAGACTTGAGGGTAATGATATAGCTGCCAGGGATTGCACTGTCGACGCCAGGAGAAGTTGTAGGGGCCGTTAGAGTACAGCCAAAGAGCGTGGTTGCAATAACTGCGAAACTCGTAAGTTGAACCATGGTTCAAATGATGGTCTGGAAAGGAACGGAAGGAGAGACAAGAGGTGGGAAGCGAGGTATGGTGATAATGAATGTGAGTGTTGATTAGAGAAAAGGAATCGAGTTTCATTCAAGGCGTTCTTGTTTCAGACTTAAATACATATCAGGAACTACGCCAGAAGCCTATTCTTCCGTGACTCGTATGCCATCATACCAAGTTTCCAGGTGCGAAACGGACGAGACCCTGAAGAGGCGTCATTGCCATGACCAGCTCCACAATCAAGCAAGCGCCTCGCCATAGTCAAATACCGGATCTCCCGCCACACGGCCCATCTTTGACGCAGGAACATTACATCCAGGGGTTAGAGAATGGAGGCGCCGCGTGGCCATAGCTCTAGACAGACATTAACGGGCGAGGGTTTCCCGTGTGAGTAAAGTGAGTTTTGGGAACTATGCGATAGCATCGCAGGGGTCAACTTGTTAAACTCGGATAGGGCTAGCTGAAGCATTCCTCGATGGACGGAATTGGAGCTCTAATGGAGGTCCAGTCCATGAATCGCCAAGTGGCGGTTCAGGGTCGTATCTTGACCTGTGTGAAGCTGCGTGGCCTCCACCTGCTCGTAAGAAGTTGTATTCTGATAGTGGCCAATGAGGTCTGAGGGCATAACCCGGAAATGGTATAACTTCCCATAGCTTGATCCAGGCATTTAAGCCGCATTCCTCGACGCAGGCCACGACGTATACAGGATTCTAACTATTGGACTAAAAATCTCCGGATACGCCACAATTGGAAGCTGGATTGTCTTGCTCGGTACGGTTCTGGATATGTAGCCGATAATCTTCATAGGTTTAAATAAGAGTGTTCTAGCACCTAAACTAGTATTCCAATTATCAGCGAATTCTATGTGCCAAGGGACGTATTTGAAGATCAGTGTTAGTCTGTGTAGTGCTCTGTATCATAGTTTACCTCTTGCGCAATGCAAATAACTGTCGAGTACCAAGATTGGGTTTGTGGCAGGCAGCTTGGTTGATCATTGGAGGCATTGGTCCTAGAGTACCAGTATTTGTTGGTCAGTCATCAATGAATGCACCATAAGTACAACCTTACCTATAGTCTAAGGGGGCACCTCTGACTTTTGATTCAACTGTATTTGGGCATCCCATTACTGGCTTGGGTACTCAAATGGTAGATTTCCAAGACCTCAGAAGCCTCCCAAGGTATTTCCAAGAGGTTTTCTTCTTTTATCATAAGCACGTCATGAATGTTCCTTGGATACCGATGTAATACAAACTTCTATCACATCACATGTTATCAACCATCCCTATGTAACAAATCAGGCATGCCTTTTATCTATTTTCTGCTATTTATAGGTAAATAAGTGATCTTGAAGACCCGGCTTTAAAATACACAACAGCACCTACGTGTAGGCATAAAGTGCCAAGCCATGTAAAGGATTTCGGTGAGGAAAACTATTCGATCAGAAACTTAGAACAAGACTCCAGATTTTGCCAAGCGTGCTACATTATGAAAACGTAAGCATAGCCTGTAGATCTTCCAAAATGTGGACGTTCCATTGTGGCAGGGAAACTAGGAGCAAACATGTTTGACTTGGCAAGTTCCAATAGTTATGAATAGCAATCAGTTTCAATAAGTGGAATACAAACCATTGTAGGAGCATTTACCACGTCATGGACGGATACCAAGACCCTTCAAAGGGGGGTTGGCTGTATGCTGGTCACCTCTTTTAGACACAGGGTTATGTTTGAATTTTGTCACAGAATGTCTATAGGCCAGCAGGCTCCGCCTTTACCGTTCAGCGGTGAATAATCTTAAGGCCGAGATCATATTCTTATTGTATTCATTGGGTTGTGTATGTGATGCTCCTTTCAAACGGGTTTGCTGTCCCTCACCTTGCACAGGAACGTCGTGACTACATCATAGAAGTCAAGGATGGTATGAACCAGCGAATTATGCTTACAAGGAACTAAATCACATCAAGATAATCCTGCACATCCCACTGCTGTTCTGCCCCCCTTGAGATATAGACTAAATCATAAAGGCTTCGAAGCCATGGCCAGGATGTAGTTCAGCACGACATGCATTGCAGTTGTATATGGAGTACTGCAAGTTATTGAAGATCCCTCTGAGGAGTTTTCCATAATGCGACCTATATTTAATATCGGTATTTTTTCTGAGTTGCTATCCCTCATGTCCCAAAGTCTTCGGTGGCGCGGAAGTAATTAGCTCTTGATACTCAACTCTTCGGCATTGCCTCCGATGCTTAGTAAAGCAGTAAAAACACGGCAACCGATTGCGACACCGCCGAGTGCCGGTCGGGTCATCGGGGCGCTAAGAAAAAAGTTGTCCCCCGGCAGGAAGGATTGGAATTTCGGGGTCTCCCATTAGAGACCAGACTTTGATGTGGGGTAGTGAATTAAATACTGACCATATAATAGCAGGAACAATGCTGTCGATTGGCGCCGCCTTTTTTGTCATCCCACTTTCCCATCTTGCGACATCGAAGTCCTTTCCGAAGTCGGCCTAGTTCAATTGCGTGATTCTGTCGAAGCATCAACAATTCTCAAGACCGAGCAAGATCCGTCAAGTCAAGTGCAGCGACAGAGGAAAAATAGAGCAATCAGCGCCATGGCTTTCATTACGGTTACAATCCCGACCCCGTTGAGTCGCCTCTTGAAGGGTTCTTCTTCTTTGACTCCGCACCTTCTCTTCCTTTCTCTTCTTCAGTCTTTTATCACCCTGAAAGCACCTCATCTCGCTTCAGAACCAGTGACTTGAGTTTCAGTCGGTAGACCATCTCTTTGACTTTACAGTCGAAACTCAACTGTGGGGTTTTTATCTTTCTCAATTGGCCCTCAGGACTCTCAAGATGCCTCACGAGGAGTCGGCCCCCGTGGCCAAGACCAACTCGGCAGACTTCACCAAGCTGTCTTCCAGTCTCCCTTTCGGCCAGCAGGTTTCTCTATCGTCCATCTCCGGCCCTACATATGTTACCGCGCAACTGCTCGTTCAGCAGGTTGCCTACAAGTTGTCCGATAAGATCTTCTCTTACTCTCCGGAAACCTTCGACCTCGATATCGCTCTCCAGGAATGGGCTTCCAAGAACGAGAAAAACATCCACGGATACTCCACTGAGGTTCTGCCCCTCCAGACTCGAGTTGGCGCTGGTGCTCTCGCCCTTGGTTACATCTTCTCTCCCGACTTTGATGTTTCCAAACGCCACATCCCCCAGTCTCTAGTTGCGCCCTCAGGTAGCCTCCAGCAACTGCGCGGAACTCTCGACCAGCTCTCCCTCCTCTATGGTGTTTCTAGCCCCTTCGTCGCTCACGTCGCCGCTCTCGACTACTCTGACAGCAAAGGCCTAATCTCCAATTACGATTCCGCTCTCCGCCTAGCTGAGGATCTCGGCCTTGGACTTGTTGCCAGCACCTCCACCTACGAGGCCCAGCACATGTCCATCTTTGCCACTCTCCTGGCTACTCTTCTGCCCACTCTCCACATCTATGACGGTGTCCGCATTGCTCGCGAGACTCTCCGTGTCGTTGATGCTTTGAGTGAGAACGGAGTTGCCGACCTGTACAGCAAACTCTCTGCTGAGGCTGGCAAGCTCAACACTCGCCTTGACACCGCTGGCAAGGTTGTTGAGCTCCTCAAGCTTTTCAACGATGAACTCGGCACCGTCTACGAGCCTTTCGAGTATCACGGCCACGAGTCACCTGACGTTGTTCTCGTTGCCTTCGGCAGCGTCGAGTCCCAGGTCGCTAAAGAGGTTCTGGCCAAGATCTCTGCCGATGGCGCCAAGGTTGGTGTCATCAACGTGCGAATCTACCGCCCCTTCATTGAGGAAGCTTTCATTAAGGCGATTCCTGCTTCTGCTCGCACCATCGCCGTCCTCGGCCAGGTTAAAGACGAACTCGCCGTTGAGGATGAGGCTACCCAGTCCGCCCTCTACAGCGATGTCCTGACTGCTGTCACTTTCTCTGGCAAGTTCGATAACGAGCCTGAGGTTCTGGACATCAAGTACACCCCTGCTCAGACTTTCACTCCTCAGGGCCTCGTCAACACTCTTCACAAGATCTTCAACAACGATGGCGAGGCTAAGAAGCTACCTTCTCTCGTCCAGGCTCAGCAGTTTACCTTCTGGGACCTCGACAACTCATCTGCTCTCAACTCCCCCAGTGTTATTGGCAACCTTCTCTCCAAGGAATCCACCTCCAACGTCTATGTCAACGAAATCTTTGATAACCTCACCCAGGGTGGTATCGTCCGAAGTGACCTCCGAGCGTCCAAGAAGGCTCTCGAGGCTCCCTACGATATCGATGACGCCAACACTATTGTTGTTGGCGATGAGAAGATCCTTAAGGAAGTTGATGTCCTCAAGGGTCTCTCCGATGGTGGCAAGGTCATTGTCAAACTTTCCAACTTCAAGGATGACGAGGTCGAGAAGCGTCTCCCTGTTGCTTTCCGAAAGGGACTGCAGGACAAGGCTGCCGAGCTCTTCATCCTTGACTCTTGCTACTCCCCTGCTTTCGAGAAGGACCCTCTCTTCTCCAAACTACTCCTCGAGTTGTCGTTCTTGAAGGTTGCTCTTCCTGACTATACTCCTGAGGAGATTGCCAAGCACATCCTCGCTGAGGGTCACCCTCCTACTCTGGAAGAGTCTTTCGATGCTGTCAGCCTCTGTCTCCGCCAGTTCGAGGTTCCCGCCACCTGGGCTGAGGTTGATGCTGACTTTGCTGACCCCAACCTCCCTGCTACCATCCACACCAACAGCTTCGTTGTCCACGACAAGGAGGATGTTGAGGAGACTCTCGAGCTCCGCGACTGGCAGGCTGCTGCCAAGTCTCTTGCCTTTAAAGAGGCCTATGGTACCAAGAATGTCCTACGACCCGAGCTGTCTGTCAAGACCTCCACAATCACCGTCAAGGAGAACCGTCGTCTCACGCCTCAGGACTATGACCGTAACATCTTCCACATCGAGTTCGATCTTGGTGACTCCGGCCTTACCTACAAGATTGGCGAGGCTCTGGGTATCCACGCCGAGAACGACGAGGAAGAGGTCAACCAGTTCATCGAGTTCTATGGCCTCAACCCTGCTGAGCTCGTCCAGGTTCCTGCTCGTGAGGATTCAGCTCTGCTTGAAACCCGCACTGTCTTCC
Organism: Fusarium concolor; assembly: GCA_013184415.1. Lineage (NCBI taxonomy): Eukaryota > Fungi > Ascomycota > Sordariomycetes > Hypocreales > Nectriaceae > Fusarium > Fusarium concolor. The sequence goes on from JABCJY010000961.1 coordinate 13,049, forward strand.
AGGCTCTCGTCCAGAATGTCGACATCCTTGGCAAACCTCCCAAGCGCTTCTATGAGGCTCTTGCTGAGTTTGCTACCGATGAGACTGAGAAGCAGAAGCTCGAGGCTCTCGCCAGCCCCGCTGGTGCTGAGGAGCTGAAGCGCCGCACCGAGGTCGACACCGCTACCTACGTTGATATCCTCCAGGAGTTTAAGTCAGCTCGCCCTAGCTTCCATGACCTGGCCAAAATTGTCAGCCCTGCCAAACGCCGAGAGTATTCTATCGCCTCTGCTCAGGCTGTCACTCCCAACTCGGTTTCTCTCATGATTGTCGTCGTTGACTGGGTTGACCCTCGTGGCCGTACCCGTTACGGACATGCTACCCGGTACCTCAGCCGTCTGCCAGTCGGCGCCAAGGTCACTGCTTCAGTCAAGCCTTCCGTCATGAAGCTCCCTACCAAGGACACTGCTCCTCTCATCATGGCTGGTCTCGGAACGGGTCTCGCTCCCTTCCGTGCCTTTGTCCAGTACCGTGCTATGCAGAAGGCTCAGGGCAAGGAAATTGGCTCTATTCTCCTGTATCTCGGTTCTCGTCACCAGCGTGAGGAGTACCTTTATGGCGAGGAATGGGAAGCCTACCTGGCTGCTGGCGTCGTCACTCTTATCGGTTCTGCTTTCTCTCGTGACCAGCCTCAGAAGATCTACATCCAGGACCGTATGCGTCAGACTCTCAAGGAGATTGCCAAAGCGTACATCCAGGACGAAGGTAGCTTCTACCTGTGCGGTCCTACCTGGCCTGTGCCCGATGTGACGAAGGTTCTCGAGGAGGCTATCGCCCACGAGGCCAAGGCTGCTGGCAAGAAGATCGATCCTCGCAAGGAGATTGAGAAGCTGAAGGAGGAGGGACGATACGTCCTCGAGGTTTATTAGACGATGTGCGCAATTTTTTATGATTCATGCCCAAAATGGTGCTTAAGATAGTATAGAAAGCATTGAAGCGTTTGGATTCAACTATACGATTTGATCATTCATATCAAGTATGCCTGTTTCGTGTGGGTATTTTGAAAATGCCATGACTGTGAGCCATGTATTTCGTCCAGCCAGAGACGAAGGTTGAGGCTTGCATTCGTATCAAGTATGAGCACGCTTACAGTCGTTCATCAAGACTGACATTTCCCAGCTGCGTTCCTCGAAGATCTTGGGGCCTCGATCCTCAGTAACTAACAGTCGAAGCCCGAGCAGCACCTCCAAGACTCAGAACTGGCCTTCCCAATCCCAGCTGATTCGCCAACCTCTCTTACTCTCGTGTCTCTCGGCCCATACTCAAAGCATTGGGCGTTTACGCGCGCGACTACCGGCAAATCCTCAAATTGTTACCCGCCTTAACAATAAACCCAAGTTGTTGCCCAACCTCGAGATTATCTCGTGTGGCATAAGTGTTCTAGACCGTGAGCGAAAAGCAAATACCACGGAGGTGAAACCGACTAGCGACCAAAGAAGACAGGTTACCCGCCGCGGTGAGAACCAAAGTGGGAATCCGAAGCTTTCGTTTCTTTTGTCTCTGGAACCGACATTTGCAGATCTTTTTGGGCATCAACCCTAGCAAATGCGCGCAAATGGTCCTCAGCCCAACCGGTGAATGCCCAATATTGCTCATGGGAATGGATGGGATTTTTGGAAAAGGAGACGCCGCGGAGATGAAGCGCCAGGTATCGAGATCAGTTGCATGGGTGTGGTGCTGAAAAGAGTATTCCGGGTATCGGAGGCTGACAGTCGATCCTTTGGGGTTGAGCGACCGGTGAACGTGTAAGCGAACCGATGATAGCCATATGGCATGGCATGTTGCCTTAATGCCGAGGTGGGATTGGATCTTGATCTTACCATGGTATCAATCAATAATGCTCCGAATGACCTTTTCCAAGCCAGTCAGCAGCTGCATTGGTGCACGTGGTACATTCATGCACCAGAGCCAGATTAAGTATGTGATTAATCAGCTCCATCTGTCTCGGTTCTTGGTATCATACAGCGAGTGGCCTATGACATGCAGCTCAACCAGGAATCTCAAAAACCAGGGGGGAGGGGGGCAAAAAAAAAATAAAGCTTGAATGCCCCGTACTGGAATCGAACCAGTGATCTTATCATGTCGTGCTGATTTACTAGTGATACGCTTTACCACTGAGCCAACGGGGCTATTTAAGGATTAGATAAAATGTCGACTATCTCGACGACTCATGTCGATAGTAGGACACAAACGCTCGAAACTTGTTACTTTTACAAGCCATAGGATTTGAAGCCACTAGTTGTCAACCTGCCCAGTAGGAATAGCACAGAGGCGGAAAGAAACGAACCTTGTGGCATGTTAAGTTACTTAAGCAGACAGCAAAAATAAAATAAAGGGCATTTGTTTCTTTATAAAGATAAATAAGCTCAAAGGCTTTTAGATAAAGAGCAAAAGAATAAGACACAGTGCATCTCCCCCGGGAAGGCTCGA
>JABCJY010000962.1:0-18043 GCA_013184415.1 Fusarium concolor
AAATAAGCCTCATTAAGGTTTAATTAATTAATGTAAAAGCCTTTACTCGAAAGGCTTATATTATATAAAGAAAAAAATTATATTTTTTATTATGTTGTCCAGCCTACGCCACCTCTTCTTACATAGTAAGAGCAAGAACCTTATGCCTGATTATCATTACTAGCTTATTGTAGATATGGCATATAAGGAGTCCCATTCTCCTGTGCCTCGCGATACAGTCTCTTATTCTCCCTCCAGAGGAAGTACTTAAGCGTTAAAGCACAGGTAATGCAAAGGCTACCCATGAGAAACATTAGGATAAATGCCAGACGGTAGCGAGGCTCATCAGAGTCAATGAAGAAGAAGGGCGCAATGACGTTACCAATCTGACTTAGAACGTTGCAGAGCGCCACAGAAACAGCCTTCTTCTCAGGAGTGCGAGCGAGAGTAGTAGACAGCCACGTCTGAATTAGAGGGTTGGCACCGAACAGACCCCCGATGAACAGGTATGAAGCTGAGTATCGAGGAACAGTTGCCGTAGTAATCATGCAGATGACATATCCAGCGAGGCCAACCGCGATAGGAGTAGAAAAATGCCATCCACGCTCTCCCACGCGGTCAGAGTTCCAGGCAACGGCAATCGATGTAGCCGCCGCCACACAGTATGGTGGGAAAGTGAGAAGAAGTGCCGTGATCCTGTCATAGCCTAGGCCGCGGACAATAGCAGGGTAGAAGTTCGAGAAGCCGTAAGCAGCGGAGATGGCGATGTTGATACCAGTAAGGAGCCAAAATTTATAGTCGATGACCGTGAGCTTGACACCAGCCCAAATGGTGGACTGAATTTCAACTTCGGAGACTCTGTCGGCGATGATCCGCACTTGGGCAACCTTGCGCATGTCCTCCGTCATGGTCCACATAGCACTTCCGGTTTTAGATTGAGGGTAGTCAGGGAGGATGAATAGGGCAACGATGGCAAAGGCTGATCCAAAAAGAGCCAGCACGATGAAAAGCCATTGCCAACCAGCGACACCACGTGCACCCTCAAGTGTAGTGAAGACTGCTGCGGCGATCAGACCCGACAGTCCGTTGGCCAAAGAGACTCCAGTGGACATGATGGCAACGCGGACCGCGATCTCTCGGCGGGTGTACCAGCTCGACATGACGTAGATAGCCTATGATGAGGATCGCGATCACAGGTCAGCATATACCGTCTGTGTAGGAGGCATGCTACGTTGAACATAGCGCTGTAGCACTTACGCCAGGGAAGAGGGGCGCTTCAACCAAGCCCAGGAAGAAACGAACAGCCAATAGACCCTCGTAAGTCTTGACACCTGCAATCGCAGCAGAAACCCCAGACCACAGAATGGCCATACAAGGAAGGTATATTCCAGGCCGAATCTTTCCAATAATCATGTTCGAGGGGACCTGGCCGAGAACGTAGCTGCCGATCATTACGAGCAATTAGCAAAGTTGATCGAGGAGAGAGTAAACGGCGATCAAGACGCGTTTGCACTTACCCAGCACTGAGAATAGACACAGCAGAACCAAACTGCGTGCCCTCTAATTTCAGATCCTCATCAAGAGTGCTCAGGCGAGCTTGTCTGAGTGACCAGCAGGTTAGCTTCTGTGCAAACCAAGATCGTCCCGAGTTGGAAGTGCTCACCCAAGAGAGGCTCTGTCAAGGTAGTTGAAGACATAAAGAAGCCAGAGCGTTGGCAGGAGAGTCATATCCAGCCGGCGAACAACCTTCTTCTCCAACTCTTTCCAATCCGGGATTCCAAGTTCCGCAAACGCATGCTCGCGAGCAGATATAGGCACCGGATCAGCATTAACATACTTGATACTACCCTCTTCGTCGTGCTCCATAGTTGTGACGTTATCGGCGTTCGGCACCTCCTTCTTACCATCCTGCACTGGAGCCAGGTTAACAGCTGGCTGCACCGCCAGATCACAGCTGTTGGGGGCCATAGGGAGTTGCTAAAACAGCTAAAACGAAATACGGGAGTGCTTGATCGGTTGGGTGCAGGATCGAAGAGGCAGTTAATTACTATAGTAAAAAAACAACTATTGTGGCAGAGTGCCCTCTTTATATTTATGAACAACTTGACCTAGGTAACAATCATATTACCCCGCAACCCCAGAGCATACCCCAGATTTCCCCAGATAGATAAGGTTAGTGTTAAGGTTATCCCATAACCCCGTATTCCCGTGCCCCCATGCTTGACTCGCGAGACGGAAAGAAACGCCGGCCAGCTTTACCCCACGGGGCTTTGGATTACAGGCGACCCGGCGAAAAACCGGCCCAAAGCAAAAAGGCTGTTATATCACGCTATGCCAAGAGATGAGCCCCGCCCCTCAACCCTCCCTCAGTGAATCAGTTAGAAGCGGTGAAAGGCCCAGGACCAGTGCTATGAGTCCGAATAAAGTGCTGGAGCCTGACCAACGTACAAGTCAGCTTCTTGGTCTGATCAACTCTCCCTGAAGACTTATCTACTGACTCGCTATCTTTCTTCAATGATCCGGTGGCGCTAGTAGTTCTATAAATAACTTACGGTATATCTATATCTCCGTGGCATTTCTCGGAAGGTATGTTTTCCCCGCCCGACTGGAACATAAACACCTACCTACACTCTTAGCAGCTGCCGGTGCGTCGCGCCCCCTGGAAAGCTTCATCGCAAGACCGTGTACCTCGACAACATGACTTCATCTTCATCTATTGTACCGTTCAAAACCGCCGCAAGCGTGACTCAGCTTGCGAATGACTTATGGAGCGCCAATCTCCTCCAAGATTACTGTGTAGGCGCAGGTTTGTCATCCCATGAGACTCTTATGAGAAAGCGAGAAATAATGGTTGACGTGGATAACAGTACCGAACGGCGGGTACATCGCGAGCGTGATGTACCAAGCTGTTGAGAGTCATCTTCGGAATCTTGGCCTACGACAAGAGATCATCTCAGCTCAGCTCCAATATGTCAACCGCACTCAGATAGGCGAGGCAACCATCACCGTCGAGGCTGTCAAGAGAGGTCGCGCAACCTCCACCTTCCATGCAGCCCTTCTTCAAGGTCCTTCCGCTTCAAAGTCACGAAAACGTGTCCTTGGCTACTTTGTATGTGTGGCCCCCACAACAGATGGCCTGACTCTCGCTACCGGGTGGAAACTCCTCCCTCCGTCTCCGCCCATTGATGTAGAGCGAGTTGCCAAGGGACTGGACCCGAACTGGTCGTCCCATGCGTCCCGTATCCAAATCTCTCACTTAGCATCGCTGGGATTTATCCGCGCCGTAGAAGGAGCGTTTGAGTCGTATTATCGGCGACAACCCGCACGAAAAGGACTAGAAGACTCATGGATTCGGCTGACAAGTGGTGAACGTTTCACTAATGCCACATTACCCCTCGTTGCGGATGCGAAGCCCTATGTCGTTGAGGGTTGGAGGCCGCTTCCAGCTGATGAGACCAGGGAAGGAGAAGCGGAAGCGGAAGCGGAAGCGGTACCTTTCTCGAGGAATGATGCATTTTGGTACCCAACGCTTGTTATGAATCTGGACATCAAGAAGTCTTTGCCACAGGAGGGTGCGGAGTGGCTTTTCATCAGAACCGAAGCCAGGAAGATCGACCAAGGACGGCTCGACCTGCAGGTCAGCATCCTGGATCAGGAAGGGGATATTGTTGCGCTTGCTAGTCATATCAACCTGGTCCTCTCGGCGTCCCGAAATCTCGGCATCAAGAACGCAAAAGAATCCAAAGGGAAGCTATGAACAGCATTGCACCACCAGGTGTTAGTGATTCCGACAAATGTATTCGGGAAATTTTGAGCAGCGACAAGAGCACATATGATTGTAAACTATACCTCAGAATAGTCCAATAAAGCCTTCATTTTAGAGTCTGGTTTTGATCGCTCGAGAGTGACCAAACCACCCATCACCAGCCCCCTGGGCTTGCAACAGTAGCTCAATATGGATGCGTTATTTTTTGTAGAGTGGAGCGGAGCGCATGTCACCAAGGGCTGCAGGTTATTATGTGTATTCACTTCAGGGCCGAGATGGACTGAATGCACCCTGACGCCACATCATTACTCAAGTTGTCCGTCCATACATGTCAAGATGCGGAGGTCGTCGCCGGGGCCCATTGGGGGCAGGCTGGGCAGCGTGGATCAGATCCACGCACCCACTTTACAGTCGAGGCGATGACTGGAACTCTAAATTCGCCGTGGAGCATTTCGCACCTCGGGGAATCGAGTTGATGTGCCAAGTTTTACAATGTGGATTCTTGAGATTACTGGACTATAGCCTCCCCCTCCCCCTCACATGTTCCTGCCTCCAGTTACACTGATCACCTGGCCTGTGACGTAGGAGAAAAGAGGACTACACACAGCCAGGATGACCTTGGCGGCATCTTGTGCGGATCCTGGCCTGCGAAGTGGGATGTCCTCAAAGGAGGATTTGCCATCCCGGCCAGGAACTCCGAGCTGGATCTTTTCCCCGTCCGGCCCCGTAATAAATGCCCCTGCCTCTTTCGCTTGCGTTAGGCGCGTCTCAATATACCCAAATGCCACTGTGTTAGCTCGGACGTTGAACGCCGGTCCCCATTCCTTGGCAATCGTCTTCATTAGTCCAGATACTCCGGCTTTGAAGAAGGCGTAGTTAGACTGGCCGGCGTTTCCGTGAACACCCGAAGTTGAAGAGATGCCGACAATGTTTCGCTGCTTTCCATCCTTGACGCGGAAGAAAGGGGCTGCGGCACGGATTAACTGAAAGGGAGCAGTGCCGTGGATGTTCGCCATCGCAGCCCATTGCTTGTCAGTCATCTTGTGCACCACACCATCCCATGTGTAACCGGCATTGTTAACGATAATATGGATCTCTCCTCCTCCAAACTCGGCCGCGCGCTTCACGAGCTGGTCGATGTAGTCTTTATCTGTGATATCACCAGAAACTGCTAGTGCCTGGCCTCCAGAGCTGGTGATCCCATTCGCCACGCTTTGTGCTTTGGCTTTAGTGCGGTAAGACGAAGTATTAGCATAATTCTCCTCCAGAGGGCCTGGCAGCCGACACTTACCTGAATCGACGTCGCAAACAACCACTTTGGCACCCTCCTGAGCGAACAGGCGCGCTGCTTCAGCACCAATGCCCTGTCCACTTCCCGTGATTATCGCAGTTTGTCCCACGAGAAGACCTCTTGGGTAGGTAATGTGAGACGCGATTTGAGCGACACGTTCAGCCATGATTGCTTAAGTTGGGTATGTACAGCCGAAAGGATAGCTCTTCTCCCGCCACGAGTCAAAGCACTAGTTCTCGACATAGGATTGACTCTTTAAAACCTCGTTCGTGAGTCTCGATGCCATGATTCAATTAGCTTCCGTCTAATGACTAATTGCCAAGTCTCACTCGGCGTTGTAGAGCTCCAGTCGGCGTTATATGGGGGCCACATTCGGCGTTATAGGGCCACATTCGGCGTTACCGAAGATTCCCCAAAAGGAAACCCACCTGACAAGCCTAACCTCTCATTACAGCCGTTGTTTGGTCTATATGGAGGCCTGAATGAAAATCATTTGGTTTGCATTATACTAATGATGCCATTCTAGTAAGATAATTTGACTATAATCTGAAGACAGCTCTCCTTTTCCTCTCTTGCCTGATCAAAGCCGAGGTCCAAGCCTTGAGGATGCCGACGATGACTGAGGAACACCAAGGACCTTTCGCCAAGCCGAGGCCGAAGCGGCAAGAGACGCGAAAGAGATCACCTAAGTAAGTATTCTAGTGTGCAGACGAGAACATCGACCTATCATATCCCCTTCAGAAGAATTAGTAAGGCTCGGCTAACAAACTGGCTGTGCTTCCGCTGAACCACAGGGCATGCCTATCCTGCCGAGCACGAAAGGTCCGCTGCGATGTGGCATTTATGCCTAATGCCTGCACAAATTGTGTGCTTGACAGAAAAGAATGCGTTGTCAGTTGCCGCCGCCGTTATCACGACAGGTACGGGTAACTCATGAAGCCCTGATCTGGGAGGCTTGTATCTCGTATGTCACTCCCAAACTAACATGTGTATATCAGAAATCACATTGAGAAGCCCGACGTGTCAGAGGCAGAGGCAGTGATCAAGCCTCTGCCAGCTCCTAAAGAAGACGAAAACTCACCTACAGTCTTGGCCGATGAGTACTTGGCGACGCCAAAACTGGCAGAGGCAAGACCTCGTCAAAGTCCGAGTCACAACCAGACCCAAGCTCGGCCTGATATCACATTCGCGTATTACCCTTTCCTGTGCATCAACAATCTCAGCTCTCTGCAAACGGATGACATCAATTATCTGGAGTCTCAAGGATGTTTTAAGGTACCAGAAAGTAGCTGCTTGGACTATCTGGTCCGGGCGTTCTTTCGTTATGCTCATCCGATCTTACCTGTTGTCAATGAAGCCGAGTTCTGGTCTGTTTATGATCCATTGACCTCTGGCGGTAAGACCAGTCGAGTTCCTGTTATCCTACTCTCAGCCATGCTGTTCGTGGCGTGCAAGGTAAGCCCCGCAATCGATCATGGGAAGGCTCTTGACTAATTGCGCCTTGCAGTACGTGGATGACGATGTCATTCAAGGTATGCAGCTTCGTACCGCACATGAGGCGCGGGACAGGTTTCTTCGGAAGACCCAGGTGAGTTCAACACTTGACGCCTCTCGACGCCTCTCAGGTTTCATTGTGTATGCTAAGTTTCCCACGTAGCTTCTCTACGATCAAGAGACTGAGTCATCACCAGTCGTGCTTGCTCAAGTCTCTCTTCTGCTCGCACACTGGACTCCACAAATAAGATCAAGAACTAGTAGACAGAGCACTCAATGGCTTGGTCGGGCAATTCATCATGCTCAGGATGCCATTTCCCAGGCCAAACTTTGGACAACACACAAAACTCGCTTCAACCAGGGCAACCTTAGGCGACTGTGGGGATGTTGTATCCTTAGTGACTGTATTCACAGCTTGTATACCCGTCGGCCGCTCATGATGCCCTCTGATATGGCTGAAGCAGAGAGCGACTACCTTGTGCTCTCTCGTGCCGATTTGTCGCATGAGATCGGACGTTCTCGGGTCTATGGTGTCGAAGCAAAGCAGCAATTTATTGAGGCCCAGGAACAGATGTCTGCTCTCATCAGCATCCTGAGGAGAGCTCTGGCTCTGGTCTACCCACAAAGGGGGACAGCTACTTGCAGAACTTTGTCGACACTCAGTGGAGATAACGAGTTCCGTGATTGCAAGAACCACCTGAAATCTTGGTATAATGACAGTTTTATACTCCCGATCTCTGGACGAGACTCCGCGTTAGGTTCACCTGTCAGCCCTGACGATGGAAGAGAACACGGGGGCTCACAGCATGACCCTGTAGAGCTGCTAGTGAACATGATGCACCTCCATTATGAGTAAGTAACCATATGGATTGGGTCAGCCCAGGCCCTTGATACGGCTTAAAGTAACTAAATTGTGGCAATAGGACTGCCATGTTGGCGCTCTGTCAGAGCGAACTCATGCGCCTCACGACGAATCCTCGAGTGACATACTCATCCCACAGGCTGCACGAGCGGGCTTCCTTCCGTGAACAAAAAGATGATCTTTCAAATTGCATTCTCAACATGACGAATCGACTTACGGATTCCTTGCAGCACCAGGATCTATCCAAAGTTCCACATAGCATGTGAGCAGACCTCAACGAGTTCTTATCACAAGTAATCAATGAAGCTAACATATATACGCACAGGATATTCTGCACAGCGCTTCCACTTGTTTTGCATCTCCTAAACAACAAAGCCCATCTACACAATGGCTCATCCTTACCTAACGTGTCTTCGCTATCGTCAAGCCTGCAAGCCATTGGTGTAAAACGCCCCTGTTACCCAGACTGGGTGCGAAAGGTCATAAAATGCTTGAGGCTTCACTTTACGGATGAGCTCGAGTACATACTACTAACAGTCAAAGCTGTCAACAACAACCTTGCTCAAAATCTTCAAGAAAGCCAAGAGGCACAAATTCTCTTTTCTCGGGAAGAAGATGTCCCCCGGCCCAGCGAAGAACAAATCCAGATGAGCAACTGGCTTGAACTGTTAGACACAAGACCGAGACTCTATGCTCGTATCATTGAAAGACTGGACACTGTCCTCTCCTGGGGGGGCCCGTTGCCCGAAACAGACATAGGCGCCTTATTCAATGAATGCCAAGTACCGCCTGGCTCTGGCCTGCCTCGACACTTTCGAGATGAGAAGATGCCGTTGAAATTGAACCCGCCCATGTCCTCAGCTCCATCTCAACGAAGCATCGAGCAGAGGCCACTGTTTATGTCATACGGGGATGAGCCAGCGGCACAGCAGGAAGCTGAAGCAACCGATTCTGGCTTCCTGCACCCAGAGAGCCCGCGGCAAAGCTTCAGCAATATTATGCTACAGAAGCTCGACTTTCCCCAATCCTGCCTGGCTGAGGCAGCTGGTGAGACTTATTCACCAATATCATTGGATCCTTGTCGGAGAATTCGGGCAGAAGAAATCGCCGACGGCGGAAGACGTGTCCTAGACCAGGTCGCTCCCCACGAAGAGATCAAACCCAAAGCGATAGACTTCAGTGATGCAGACGACATGATGTTGGTGGATGTACTAAGCGATGACTGGATAGATGCATTGTTGGAAAAGGATATTTCATTGCAGAGTGGCAGCGCCGGTCAAAGTGCTGAAGATACGGAAATGGATGCTGCCATGACAGTGTAAATGGAGTGATACGATTATATTAGGTAGAGTTATCAGATTCAACTTGAATATTATATAAAAGCCTGTCGTTCCGAGTTATGCTACTAATCCGACTGCGATAAATAACATCTTCAGGTAGATGAGAAGTGCATCTTCTACCTTGGAATAGCCGACCTCTGAGACCACGGCGGAAAAGCATTCGTCTTGCTGACCCAACGGAAATATACTGCGACGCTCGCTGGATCCAGTGTCGATGCAAAAGCTCCATCAGCGAAGCATACATAAAGGATTGACACACATGATGGGACTACGTGCTGGTTGATCAGAGCGAAGGAAACTAGGGGATCTTTAGAATATATCTATGCTCCTATGCTGCCAGGAACAAGGCTGAGGCCCTCGCTTACAGCTTACTCGCCCTACTCTTGTACTCTTGGATATCGGGATGGCCTTGTGATGGGAACAGAGTGTCGCGCACATGCTTCTTCACGACCTTGCCTGTTGCTGTGCGTGGGTAGTCTTCAACGAGTCGCAACACCCTGGGCATCTTGTATGCAGAGAGGCGGGACCGGAGATCTGTCCTCAGTCTCTCAATTGTGATCTTTGTGTCGGACTGTACAAGTAAAGTCATTAGCCACATGTGATGACTACAAAAACAGAAGTTTATCATCATGTACGAACCTGTCGACGTGGCACAATAGCGGCGGCAACCTTTTGGCCGTACTCCTCGTCTTCAACACCGACCACGATGGCCTCTTCAACGTATTCCAGGCTTAGAAGCTCACGCTCGATGTCCAGAGCAGAAAGTTTGTAGCCGCCAGACTTGATAACTAGATTCAGTGTTATTTTAGGTTCATATAGGCAGGTTTGGATAAGGCAATGGATTTAAAAACTTACTGTCGACCGATGCTCTTCCAAGAATGAAGTAGTAGTCGCCTTCTCGGCGCGCCATGTCACCTGACAGGTACCACCCATCTTTGTCGAAAGCTGCAGCTGTTGCCTCAGGGTTCTGAATGTATCTAGAAAAGGCAGGTGTTAGGTCACGGTCGATTGCTGTTAATAATGACAGGGAAAGGAGCATACTCGGTAAACATGTGAGGGCTCTTAGAGAGAATCTCGCCTTCGTCGCCATTAGAAAGCTTCACTTCGCAGCCAGGTAAGAGTTTGCCAACGGAACCCTAGATATTTCGTAAGTTCCAACCTGATCTGAAATAATGGTTCAAAGGCGGCAGCTGAGCTGGTACTCACGTCAGGGTTGTTCATATCTCCCTGTTGGACGCCGAAGATGCCAGTGAACTCGCTGCCTCCATAGCGCTCGAGAATCCGCTTCTGGCCACCTAGCAGCTTGATCCATTTTTCCTGAAGTGTGAATGGCAGGGCAGAGGTACCGCACAGTAGCGATCGAATGTTTTGGGCCGCCTCTGCATACCTCTGTGCCTCCTGTGACCCGCGTTTGGCCACAACCTCGTCCTGATAGTACCGCATCATGCGTTGATACATAGTCGGCACGCCAGAGAAGAGGGTCAAGCCTCCTCTCAGCCAGCGATCCCACATCGCGGCTGGGTTGAACCGGTTTTTGGGACCGAATTCAATGCGGCATCCCGTGATCAGAGGGGATAAGAAAGTCAAGCTGATGCCGGGTGAGTGGTGGACGGGGAGCACGTGCAGCATGACATCCTCTGGACGGTACTGCCACCAGCGAGCGTGTGCCTCAGCAGTATCGGAGTAGAAATTGCGCTTCTTGACGACACCCTTTGGTGGCCCAGTTGTTCCTGAGGTGAAAATGACGAGGCCAGGGGCTGAATGTGAGAGCGCCCAGTCACAAGAGATAACCATGTCTTTGACTGCAAGACGAGGCTGGTTGAGGCCTTGCGCAGCTGAGAGAGCAAAGAACGCTTGGTCCTCGTTGGCCGTGACCTCGTTAGCTAGTTGCGAGCAAATCCCCAGGCACTCGGACGTCCCAATGACGGCGCATGCCCCTGCAGTGCGCCTGAAGTAGACAGCCTCCTTCAGAGTTGCCGAGGCAGCTAAAGACAATGTCAGCGGTTGGGTCTTTGGACATACAAATCGTGATGAACTCACCCATAGGAACAGCAGCAGCACCAAGAGCTAGGATTGCCAAGATGGCAACGGAGAACTCATAGCCCCCCTGTGCCATGAGGCAGATGTAGACTGGCTCTCCCAGAAGCAGCTTCCGTTGGGTATTGGCATTGAGTTTCGCCAATATCACGTTGCGAAGATGCAAGATGTCTGACAAGTACTGTCCAGCTGTAGCCTGAATACCAGCGCCCACATCGTGAATTATCACCTTCTCAGGGTGAGAGTGGGCGAGGTACAGGAGCCGGTGGAATGTTGAAAAGTCTGGGAAGATATTGGGCCCAATATGCCTGGGAAGTGAAGGAGTTTGCCGTGTGACGCCAGAAGCCTCACTTCCAACGTCTCTGCTCAAGCTCATTGTGAAAATTATATAAACAATCGACTTGCAGGTGGCTGTTTGGGGATGATGGGCGGTTATACTGGGTGTAATTGGGGAGAACTAGGGAATGTACAACAAACAAACGAACAACAAGACGCTATCGCCAGATGAAGCAACTGCTCTACCAGGACTGAGCTTATTAGTGATATGGGATCGTAATAAAATCCAGATCCAAGATTCACTAGCTATTCAACTTTGCTCCAAAAACTCCGAGGACCGAGTTTCCCCACCGATGTCCGCGGATTGTGCTGGTGGGGTTGGAAATCTCCATTCACGCAAATATCTCCGGGGAGATTTTAAACGCCGAGTCTACGCCTGATACCATTATTACGTAATGCTACCTCGACTTCGAGCAATTCATGTTGAATACACCAATTACCTGAAACAGTACTCATGGTCGGGCCATAAAGTTAACTAGTGTTTTCGTAGTTTGTCCCTCCTCTGTCGCTTAACCCCAGCACCTTGGTCTCTCCTCAACTCGCAATACACGACTAATGTCTCCACGGGCTCAAGATTGGGTTGACAACCTCAAGCCCGGCGGTATCAGTGGCCCAAGCAGCCTTGCTGCTGAACGGGCAGGCTCTCCGATCGACACCGATGCCCTTGCTCACCATCTTTTGGGCCCGGTGTACCTTGAGCGCCAGGAGCGAATCCTCAAGATTCTTCAAGAAGACAAACTTTTCTCTAAAGAAAATATAATGAACTTGTCGCGACCTGACCGGTACATGCTGGGCCTAGCCAGGGGAAAGCGTATTCGCCAGCTGCAAGACAAACATGGTTGGAGCTTTGAAGAGCACGAACTTGCAAAATATCTTGTCGATGACGTTTCGCCTTACCAATTGAACAATACCATGTTCCGGCAGACTCTGATGGAGCAGGCAAACGAGACCCAGCGTGATTACTGGCTCCAGAAGTGCCTGAAATGGGAGATCATCGGGGCTTATGCCCAGACCGAGCTTGGCCACGGAAGCAATGTTCGCGGTCTTGAGACAACTGCCACGTGGGACCAGACAACAAAGGAGTTTGTTCTGCACTGTCCAACGTTGACAGCATCGAAGTGGTGGAACGGTACTCTGGGCCGCACCGCCAACCATGCTATTGTCGTCGCGCAGCTCATGCTCCCGGATCAAGCCACGGGAGGGAGCAAATACGAGTCTTTTGGTCCGCATCCATTCATCGTTCAAGTTCGTGACATGAAAACACATCAACCTCTCGACGGTATCGTCGTGGGTGACATTGGACCTAAATACGGCTACGCCTCTATGGACAATGCCTACATGCTTATGAACAACGTTCGGTCAGTCTGATGCCCTGCCCGGCAGGACATGTTCGAAGACGGGCTGACTCTTGGCTGTGCAGCGTTCCTCATAGTGCACTTCTAGCCCGATACTCTTCGGTAGACCCTGTCTCAGGAGCTTATCAACCTCCTCAGAATCGAGCTGTTGTCTACGGCTCTCTTACTCATGTAGGACTTGAGTTCTTTCCATCGCCGGTGTGAATGCTTACAGACTCGTAACAGGCTCGCAAGAGGATCGTGATGGATGCGAGTCTCGTTCTCGCCCGTGCCACAACTGTGGCGATTCGATACTCTGCAGTCCGTCGGCAATTCGGATCAGAAACATCAGGCCAGGAAGAGTCAGCCGTGTTGGACTATCCTACTGTTCAAATACGTCTGTTACCTCTCCTCGCCACGGCGTATGCGTTGCATTATAGCGGTAAGCGAATGGGTGAGATCTATGACCGGACCCGATCCAACGTGGAGAACAAGGGAGATCTCACAGCCCTCACCGATCTGCACTCCCTTTCCTCTGGCCTCAAGTATCTGTCTACGGAGCTTGCAGCAGGTGGCATCGAGATCTGCCGACGATCTATGGGTGGACAGGGATATGGCGGCGGTAGCGGCCTCGTAGGCTTGAACGCGGATTACTTGGCAAAGCCTACAGTCGAGGGCGACAACTGGATGATCACACGTCAAATGGCCAAGTACCTGATCAAGAAAGCCAAGCTTGTCGCAACAAGTTCCGTACATGACCCAGAGAATCACACCGAGGAGACATTGTCCAGGTTCTGGCAACGCCGAAGCGGCGGGAAGCAAGACAGAGTCTTGGACGTTTTCACCAATGATTCGCACATTGTCAAGGCATTTGAGCATCGCGCTGCTTTCCTGGTACGTCAACTTTCTGTTGTTCCTCTCGATCTTAGAGGGTTACTTCTAATAAAAGCGACTAGACTTTCAAGTTGTACGACATCATTGAGAACAAGAAGGCCACATGGGATAGTGTCGGTGTTCAACTTCACTATCTGAGCAACGGTAAGCTTCCGAAAATTCTCCCATGGCAGTATACTCCCCAAGGCTAATCGTCCCGATTGCAAGCTTACTCTGAGGCTGTCCTGGTGTACAATTTCTACCATGGACTGCTGACAGAACCAAGTCTTCCGGAGCCCACTAAGAGAGTATTGTGGCTCCTCTTCCGACTTTTCGCTCTTCACGCAATCAACAAGAGCAATCGCGACTTCTCTCAGTCGGGCGCTTTGAACAACCAGTGTCTTGACCAAATTGCCGACACTGCTATTGGTACTTTGATGAATGAGATACGTCCTCACGCAGTCAAGTTAGTCGATGCATGGAAGCTGCCAGATTACCTTCTTTACAGGTATGTAGCCCGAATGGGTGTCCATTATCTTGCCCTTGCTGACCAGATCGAACTGCAGCGCTCTTGGAAGGTATGATGGTAAAGTGTACGAAGACCTCTTCAATCGGGCGCACAGACTGAATCCTCTGAACAAAATAACATTCAACCCTGACTACCGGACGGACGAGATTGTACATGGCTCTGGAGATGGGGGCAAGATTTTGTCGAAGCTGTGAAAAGCGAAGCATTGCGACACTTGTGCACGCCAGTGAGATCATGCTATGAATATTTAAGCTTTCAAGATAAAGTCTAAGTTGTAATTTATGAAGACACATTTCCTTGATAATTATCCCAAACGGCACCGTGGTTCAATTCAGTTTTGGACATATCG
Source organism: Fusarium concolor (assembly GCA_013184415.1). Taxonomy (NCBI): domain Eukaryota; kingdom Fungi; phylum Ascomycota; class Sordariomycetes; order Hypocreales; family Nectriaceae; genus Fusarium; species Fusarium concolor. The sequence goes on from JABCJY010000962.1 coordinate 14,191, forward strand.
AAACCCTGCCACTTGCTGCGTTAGACTTATAACTCACTGGATGCGCGATCCTGCATGGTCGATATGAATGAGTTCCACGTTCATTACAGCAAAAGTCAAATCGTTGATCCATTTCAATTTCTGTCTATAGCTTGACCTTTGCCTGACGGGAATTGAGGCGAGAATGAACATAACTAATCTGCTGGAACGCCCGCAGCGCCTCACCATATAGCTCTCCCCTCAGCAATCCGTAGACCCCCATCTTTGCCTTGGACTTGACCTTGTTGGCAAGCTGCAAGGCACGGTCCAGCATCTCTTCCGGCGGGGCTATTTCATCCACAATACCATCCGCCAATGCCTCACTTGAAGTGAATTTATGACCCTGAAGGATGACCTTTCTGGCTGTCTGTGGTCGCAGCTTGGCTCTCAAAAGGGCACCCATTCCATCGAAATGCAGGCCGAGCTCTGCTACCGGCATGCACCAGTACCCACGGGTAGCATTCATGATGCGATAGTCGTGTGCCAGTGTCATCACTGAGGCGCCTCCAAAAGTGTGTCCGGTAATGAGACAGATGGTGGGGAACGGGAAATCTAGGAGAGTTGCAACAAGCTGTTACAACCCGAGTATGCATACGTCAGTGAAGGGCTCACCAAGTTCGCCGCGGACGGCCAGATGAGGTCCTCACCGGATAAAATCCCTCGGAGCTGGCGTATGGGTTTGTGTCTCGCTCGTAGAGATCCAATCCCTATGCGTATGTAATTAGAAGCTGTTCGAGGCGCCATGGATAACTTGTATGGGGAAGAGCGCAGAAGAACGTACCGTGCAGAAGAACTTGGCATCGTTGCCTCGAATGATGACAGCGCCAGGCGCGTCGGGGCCTAGTTCCTTACGAACGTGGTTCAAAGCCCGAATGATCTCTTGACAGAACTGCGATGTGAGACGGTTCTCTGGTGGCTTCTGCAGAGTAAGGATGAAGACATCTCCGCGACGCTCGAGCCCAAGGTTTTGGTACATGATTGCTGATACACGTAGAAACAGGTGATGCTGAAGCCCCGATGGTGTTGATGATTCAGACCCCGAGATTACCCCATGACAATAGTTTCGCGTGGAGGAGTCGTGGCCCCAGGTGGCATTTAGTCTAATTGATCACTCGGAGTTTGATGATGCGCGGTGGAGCTCTTCCCCACACCAGCACGACAGTTTTTGGCGGGGGTCTCGGCGTTAGTTATGATGCCATTCTAGTGTGTCCTCGGGGAAAAGAAATCACCGGTGGGTGAAACGCCGCGTAGATTTGCCGAAGCTCCGTGTACAGGGTCTCGGCCATCTATGGCAGAGTTGTAGTTCCATCAATGTCGAATGGCATGCATTCTAAGATCCAATCCGTGGGATCGGGCTGATCCGGCCAGTAGTCGGGCCACGCAGGGTCTATGGCGGTCGTTGCCGAGGGGCCGTCGGGGTTGCCAGCGCTGGAGAATTTGTCCGCATTGCCTGTGTTGGCTGTTTGTGGCATCTCATTGTTGGCTCCGACATCTTGGGGACGCCTTGTAACATCCCCTTGGTCGTGTTGGAACGGGCCAATGACATCCATAAGATGCCACTGTCTGCAGAGATCTGGTCCAAAGCCGCGGAAGAGCGCACCAGCTTTAGCTTCTGATGGGATTATAGTGACTGGCTGACCCGAAGCTTGCGGCTGAGAGGCTTCCAGATTTTCGAGTGTGCAAATCGTACCCTTGGCCGACGGATAACGATTGCTGTACTGATCGAGTGCCTTGATGATGACGCTAAAGTCTTCCGAAGCGGCAGCAGCAAGTTGTGGTATTCTCCGAGCCAGCAGACAGGTAACACCCGCAGTCAGTAGGAAGAATTTGTGGACAGCCAGGCCAACATGGCTCATCTCGTCGCGGACGAGGAACTCCTCGTACAAACCAGCCACAAATGAAGCGGCCAGTAGGGTTTCCACGGTCAGTGATTCAGACCCTGGTGATGTCGGCTGCCGGAATAGCAGGATGACATTCACGAAGAACATGACGTGTAGCTGTCTGGCTTCAAAGTTGTACATGTTCGGGCCGAGAGAAGGCTTGGAATGAAAGAGACGAAGCTCATCTGGAAGCTCATTGATCCACATGTAGAGAGCGCTCTGCAGCTTCTCAATTCCGGTTACAGTTCTCTGTTTCCGCCGGTAGCTGTGCCCAATGTCGCCGAATATTCGACTCAGAGTGATGAAAGCTAGTGAAGCGGAGCCATTCCCGAAGAAGTCGCGAGAGTCTGGCAAGGAGACGTTGTGGTCTTCTTCGTGGATTGACGCCGGCCATCCGTGCACAGCTGATAATTGGCAATCATGAGCCTTTGCATAGTTAGTAAAAGAACACTTTGATTTACTGGAGTAAGTACGGGAGCTGAACTCACAATAAGAGACCACCAGAGCCTGCGTCTGTAGGATGCATCTCTCGCACTGGAACTCTCCAAGTTCAGCCCAATCGAGATCGCAATTCGCATGCCGGTGCCTATCCAAAAGTGGCTGCTGTCTATACAGACCCGATCCTGGCCTGTAAGACACCACCATCGAAGCAGCAAGCAGGCTATCACACGTCTGACGGGATTCTGCTCATAGTTGGAGAAGAAAAGAGCCTTGGCGCGCTGATAAATGGCTCGGCTTGCCTCCAAGTTGTTCGGCGTAGTCACACGGCTCCCTGCCAGAAGAACGGCCTGAATCAGCAGAGCCGACTGTTTCTGTGTTGGTGTCTCTTGCAGCCACGAGCGCTCCACTACGGGTGCCCACGGGTAGCAGTATTTAAAGAAGTTGTCGATGAAGCAGACCTTCAGAGCTCTGGATGGGTACTCGAAAGAGCCGCTCTGCTGAAGAGAGTTCAACTCTGCAGGCGACATGGTCGTAGTGGGAGGATAGGCATTCGTGGCTTCAACTAAGCGTCCCTCATTCGGTCCGAAATACACAGCCTTTCCGTCGTAAGGCATGCCTGTCGGTGTGGCCTTCGGCCCTTCCTGACCCTCTTCGCCTTCCCCTACCGCTTCTACGGAGGCGCTTTGATGCCTTGCTGGGCTGCGAACTGGGCTTGCTCCGGTATCTGTCACTGCAGTAGTAGTGGTAGGAGAGGCAACATCCTGGGTCTGAATGCCGTATGGCTGGCCTCTGCGGGTGACGGATAAAGAGGCTGGCGACAATAGTCCAACGTCGCCATCCGCGGATGGTTCCGTCCGTTTCTCGAGACTATCGTCAAAAGAGGCCGAGCTGGCTGTTGTCCTCTTCCTCTTCCTCAGCCTTGGACTGGTTCTTCGAGTCAGTGAAATTCTCTTAGAGCCCTCCAATGTGACCTCAGTTCAATTGGCCGAAGGTATGGCTCTCACAGGCATTCAGTGTTGTAAAACGAGCAGTTTGTGCATGTTGTTTTGCCCGCCGACCGATCGCATCTGATCTACAAGGTGAGTTTCATGTCAGCCAAAATCAATGTTTTTTGGTACGCCCTCGATATTATGAACCTTTCTTTGATAACAGATAGTACAAGCTTGCGCAATGCCAGTCGGATGCGAGCGCGGTCTCGCGGATAACTCATTCGGAGCAGTCATGGATGATACTACTACACGCTGACTCTGTTAGGCTTTCTGGTCTGCCAAAGGCAAGTGCTGAAACCGCAAACTTTAAATTCGTGGACTCGGTCGGGGCTTTGTGGGGTAATAAATTCTACAGTGGTCTCGGCTAGCCGGATCGGGAAGCAACCAGTGCTGAGTGGCATGGATTTAAAAAAGGTAAATCTAAATAAAGGCAGCACCATCTTCCGTTACCCTAGATATAAAACTTAAAAAATCATAGCTAGGTTTAGTAAGTCTTTACTATTTTAAAGTTATACTGAATTAGTA
>JABCJY010000963.1:0-18565 GCA_013184415.1 Fusarium concolor
GGTATACCGTATGCCTTGGTCTGTTGTTGTACGCAATTATGTGCTTTCTCTTTGTTTGATAAATAAGGTACCTATCTATCTCGCCCATGAATACCATTGACATTGCGCACCACTCTGCACGTGTCGCGCCCTTAGCACGATTGTCCATCCTACCCTACAGCCGGCCCTCGGTAGTCGCGCGGAGATGGCATGTTGCGCTGCGGCTGCATACATACATACATTGTGTGGAGGCTCGTGAGCCTCCATGACCAACCATCTGGCGCCTCTCTTCTTACAAGAGATTAAAGATTCTGAGACTGGTGATGATCTGTGTCTGCCAAGTTCATTTGCAAGTCACAAGATATTCGGATTCATCGGCCAATATCGCCCAGAATCGGGTGTTGAAGAGATAAACCGTAAACCTAAGTCCATGTTAGACACTTGCCCCGTCGAGAGCAATGATAGAATACAATCGGGCCATATTCAACCGCCGGCACTTATGCTCACAGATCTGTCTATATGTATCTCTGCACAGGGGGAGAGATTCTTGCCGCCTTTATATGTCTTTTTGTATCGTGCAGCATACACATACAGACGTACAAATCTTTTGTGAGCGGCCTCGGACAGTATTGACTCTTGCGTCGTTCGGGACGATAATGGTCTTAGTTCATTCCCTCACACTCCTGGCAATGCCAATGCAGAGTCCACTACTACGAGCAGGAATGGCATGAGCAACAGCAAGTTTGTGGACTTGATCCTCGGATTAGTAATGATTTCCAGTGCATTCTTCCTCCTCACAGGAGTAGATGGCCGGTCTTGCCTGGAAAGCGCCGTGAGCATGCTGCTGTGTGCATGCCCACGCGCTATAGAACTCAGCGTCCCCGTCTCGCTCGTCTCCGCAGCAGGCAAATTAAAACCCTTTTGAATCCATTCCCCGCATCTTGTTGGAAAAGACTGACTCGAAGCGAATTGGTGCATGAATCGCCAGTGGATTGGTGGTCAATCATCTTGGCCATATAAAAACATGCTGGAGACCATCCCCTAACCGAGGCCATCGTGCGTAACGACCACTGAGGCGCAATGTGGCAGTCCGGACAGGGCTACCACTCTACCATGGGTCACGAATGCCAGATACGAGCCTGGTAGAGGTGTTCAAGGCTGGGTCTCATCAGGGAATCAGTATTTGCTACACGTCGCCGTGGAGAGTAGAGGGTGGATGGGAAGTTGGGGATTCAGTATGACTATTCTCCCATCCCTCAGGAGTGGCGATTGGGCATCAACACCACCGTCTGCGTTGCGCTCAACAAAGGACAGGTCGGAATGATTGATTATGTTGGGGGACATTCGCACCTGTGCCAAGCCCCTGATTTCAGGACTGCTTACCCAAGGCTTGGAAATAGGCATGATCACGGGAGTTCCGTGGGCAGCGGCTACGACGGTTGTGCAAGCTTTGGGCATCTCCCAGAGGCAACGTACACGCCGAGCTCCTCACCGTGGACAAGGCACGGCTTGCGAAAGAGACCAAGATGCATCGGCCCGTCATTGTCGTCGGGGAAATTCCAACGACATGGCCGCCTTCAGCGAAGCGTCAATGGGCGTCTACGTTAGACATAACGACTAGGAGGCTCATGGTGCAGACGCAGCGTTACATACTATTGCAGACGCTGACGAATATGAAATGGGACTGGTAAGGCTGCAAGGGGTCATCAAGATAGCCAGAGTGATTGTCCAAAGAGTGCGTCAAGACACATACATCAGCTTTGGCTACAATATCATGGCACTCTTCCTTGCTTCGGGTGTACTTCAACAAGTTGATCGACGTCTCGTCCTTACGCCGTGAGGCTTGTCCTCCGGGAATTTCTGTCTGTCATGAAAGCTCTGACAGAATCTGGTGACCGAAATAGGATAATAGCTAGTATTGGCATGTATCTCAACAGTTTTGCTGTCGTTTGGAACGGTTCGTGGATCGCATTTGACGAGAGCATTAATAGATAAATAAATAAATAAATGGTCTAAAAACTCGTTCTGAAGATATTTTTCACTTCCTTTTCTCTTTGGATACAAATTGTATTACGTGTCTGGGTTGCGTTCAATCAGATAGCTTTCAAACCGAACCCTTCCCCACTCAATAAATGATTCAGAAATTACTAAAACCGCCCTTGATGGAAGTGAGTCTATCCATCGCACTCGTGAGTCCCATGGTTTCAAGCAGACAACTACTCAAAAGCATCATCATAAGTCTTGGTCTTTCAGAGGGTCGTGGGGCTTCAAGTCCTCCATAAGCTTAGTGCTTGTCTTTTGGATCAAGACCCGAACCCAGTCAGGAAGTATACGGAAATAGACGGCTATTGCTGCAGATCTGGGGATAGAGACATTCTGCGACCTGCCCGACAGGATAATGTCTGCAATCTCGCCCCCGAGTACTTTGGGGTGTAAGGCGGACATGCCCGGCCCAAGCTTGATGCCATTGAACATCTTGGTGTCGACAGCGCCTGGGCTCACGCAAGAGATACGAACGGTATTGGCTTTATGGATGTGACGGACTTCACCGTCGAGACCTTCATAGATGGCAAGGGCGGCTGATTTGGTGGCAGAGTAATCCGTCAATCCCGGCGTGGACGAGTAAGCCGTCTGCGAGGCCACAACGAGAAAATGGCCGTGGTTATTCTCGAGCATACTCGGCAAGAAGGTCTTGGCCGTCCAGAGCATAGCAAGATTATTGACTCCAAAGGTACTACAGAAGGACGGTTAGCTCTCTGATGTTTGTATTCAATGCATGCTTTCTGAAAACTTACAGCTCAATGTCATTCTTGGATGCGGCCATGATCGGTTTGCCCCTGCAAATTCCGGCATTGGCAATGGCAACAGTCGGAGTTCCGACATCTTTCTTGATCTTGCGTGCAACGGATTGTAGTTCTTCGTAGTTTGTCAAGTCGCACTTGTAATAGTGAATCGACTTTGCTAAAGACGAGGGAATGAACGTGTCAGAAAAGAAAATATCAATGGAAAAAGCGGTATTACTCACATTTCGGATATGACAGTGGAAGCACATCTATCACAACCGTAGTGATACCCTTGGCATTCAAGGCCTTGACTACCTCACCTCCGATGCCACCAGAGCCCCCGGTTACAACAACAATCTCTTTGTTCCAATCGTACCTTGCCGTCGTGTTGTTATTCAATGTACGGTCCGAAAACCAGCGGCTAAGGACCCATGAGAGGTAAAGACCGCCAGCGATGTAGACGCCCTTGGGAAGTTTCTGCGCGACAGCAAGCGCCTGGACAGCTTTAGCTGTTACCAGGTTGACGGCCTCCTGGCTCGCGATAGTTCCAGTTAGATCATTCATAATTTCAATAGACATTCTTAACGTAACTTGTTCTCTCGGTAATATTAGATTGGCGAATTGTCAACGCTGGCTATGCGACTTGGACAATAAGATGTATCGTGGTCATGTTATTAATTTTAATGGTAAAATGTACAAGTTACTCATATACAGACGATCCGATTTCATACTAGGCGTAAAAGTCCAGTGGAGTCCCTTATCCATCATCGGAGTGGTTGTTGCTGCTTGAGCAACGATATTTTGGTGGTGATCCAGTTAGTGCTGTCATGTTTTTATGACACGATCCGGCGGGGAGTCAGTCCAGCCTGTGCCAACCAATTCCCCCCCAGCACTTCTCCCCGCAACATGAGAGCGGGTCCGACTAGTCCCTACGCTCTATAATAAGATTGAGGACCGGAAACATAATAGATGTTCTCAGAAAAAGCAGGACAAGAAAGATCTACTACCAAAATCGTCTTATCGTTACGCTGCTCAAAGCCACGCGCAAACCATGGCATCTATCACCGCAACAGCCAAGGCCGCGCCGGCAACCAACGACTTTGAAGGCTTTGATTCGACCTACGCAAAGTGCCACAAACAGCTGCAAGAATCATTCGCCCGCGGACACACAAAGCCCGTCCAATGGCGCAAATGGCAGCTTAAGCAGCTTTGGTGGATGATTGAGGACAACGAAGACAAGATTCTCGAGGCCTTGACAGCTGATCTGGGCCGCCATGAGATGGAAAGCCGTGCCACTGATCTAATGGGACTCAAGATGGACATTATGGAACACATAAACCATGTTGAAGAGTGGGCTGCGACAAAGCCCGTTGATGGTGCAGGCTTTTTGTTCGGTCGGCTGGGCAAGGCTCGCATCAGAATGGAGCCCCTTGGGGTCGTTTTAGTCATAGGCGCCTGGAACTTTCCTTTCCTTCTGACGCTGCAACCTGTCATTGCGGCTATTGCGGCGGGCTGTTGCATTGTTATCAAGCCGTCCGAGCTGGCCACGACCTCGGAACGTGTCATGGCAGACCTGGTCGCTTCATATATGGATCAATCGGCAATCCGACTTGTGACGGGCGGCCCTGAGGAGACGACGCAGATGCTAAAATACAAGTTCGACCACATTTTCTTCACCGGATCTACCAAAGTGGCCCGCTTCATTAGTGCAGCCGCCGCAAAGACCTTGACACCTACGACTCTTGAGCTGGGAGGCCAATGCCCAGCCATTGTAACAAAGACAGCCAATATAGATCTGTCTGCAAAGCGTATTGCTTCTGTCAAGTTCCAGAATGCAGGCCAGATCTGCCTCTCTGTGAACCACGTCTTGGTCGACCCATCCATCTACGGCGAGTTCCTCGAGAGGCTAGAGCATTGGACACGCAAGTTTGCGGCCACCGGTCAAATGTGCCGGATCATCAACCAGCGAAACCGCAATCGTCTTACAAACCTGCTCCGCGAGTCCAAAGGAAGAGTCATTCAATGTGGCGGCAACAAAAACAACAGAGGGGACGAGAAAACGCGCCTCAGTCCTGTCATTGTGACTGATATTTCGCCCTCGGATGCAATCATGAGCGAAGAGCTCTTCGGGCCCATATGCCCTGTGATCAAGGCCACGATGGAACAGGCTGCCGCCATCACAAACAACATGCCACGCCCGTTGGCAATCTACATTTTCAGTTCTGATAAGAGCGAGATGGACTATCTTCAAGACTCTACCATCTCCGGAGGTGTTACAATCAACGACGCAACCATGCATGCAGGGGTTCCAGGTGCTCCTTTCGGCGGCGTTGGAGACTCTGGTATGGGCTGCTTTCACGGAAAATATGGCTTCATGGCATTTTCACATCAGCGGACTGTCGTGGAGCTCCCTATCTGGCTTGACAAGGTGATGGGGTTCCGATATCCACCATTCAATATCGCCGATAAGAGCAAGTTAAGTGTCTCCAACAAGAATCGCTTCCAAAGGAGTGAAACAATTAAGGATCAAAGACTTGACTCTTCGGGGCTGCTTTCTTGGCGAGCAACCGCCTTGGCGGCAGCGTTCGCTTTCTGCCTATATTGGCTGGCAAACACGAGCGAGCCCAAATGGCCCGTTCTGGAGCGGATTCAGAACCTGAAGAAAAGCCTACGCACAGGATGAGCTCATGTTGTCGAAATTTCTATGATAAGACAGGGTGATTTACTGTTTATTGGTTCTTTATTTAGTATTTGCAATAGAATTGCAATTTTAGTACAGGCCCTTCTCATCTCTACAACGTGTATCCGTACAAGTATCCTAAGGCAGCATGCTTTGGGATCTTCTATAGAAGACTACGAGGTCGATGGGTAAAGTGATCCCACTGTCATTCCAATTTCAACAATTTCCCTCGATTCTTTATTGAAGAGATCCCCTAACATAAAAATTGATTAAACATTACACTTCAGATCACTACGAACTAATACTTGGATTGATAATACAGGGTTCACTCACGTACTGTGGATCAAGCTACTGTACAGTATAATGCCTCTACGTATTCTCTACTTACGCCGTCTCTCTTAGGAGGGTTGGGACTATAAGTTACCTAGTTAGAAAGCGGCTTAAGCTCTCGCGATCACTGGAGACTCGGTGACTTTGGAGGCCCCGAATTTCCGGTCTGCCTAAGTTCGGGTCCGTCCCGTTGCCGGCTCGTGCCGAGTGCGGGGTAATGTCCAAGGTGCTGTCAGAAAGATCTGACAACAGATATCGATTTTTGAACCGAGCTGTTATGAATTGACTGGGCTGGGCTCCTTGGAGTGGTCTTGTTCCTTGAGGTTGTATGCTGTGCACATTTCCAATGGAACTAGTAATTAGTCCAAGTAATAATGATCCGGCACATAGGCAGACAAAACGTGTTCTTGTTGATGCAATAAACAGGGCATTGTACTGGACCATCTCGACTTGAAACATTAAGTTCCTTACCCAGGTGTACTGGTGGCGAAGGCGTATTCCCATGACGGTTCTGACCTTGACGTTGTCCTGTATCCATCCGCAGGCAGCGGAAGGTTTTCAATGACGGTCTCGCGTCTACGCCCAGGCCACAAGTACGCAGGACTTGAAGAGACAGTGACTGTAGATGATAGCGGTGACGCGGTCTTTTCGGTGCTGGTGGAGGGCAGGACAATGTTTCATCTGAAGCCAGTTGATGCACAGGTCTAGTTTGATCAACCAGAATATGACAAGGGTTTATTGAATTCTATTGTGCCAGATAGCTTTACGCCCCGTTGCAATACAGAAGTCAAAGATTCATTCAGCAAACATACTATTTAGCTAAATACATCGGTTGTGAGTAAAGGACTGCTGCCGTTGGTGCACTACCTTGAGGCAGAACGCCACCTGCAGGCCTTTTGAGAATCTAGGAAACACCAACGATTCGCCGCCAGCCATCTTGATAAGCCTTTGAACTTCTAAAGTCCCACAGGGCTAAATCATATTCCATTCCCTCACGTTTCCGACCGCAAAAGCACCAAGATTCACTGATGGACAAGTTTGAGTGTTTGATATGTCAATGCTGTCACAAGAGGCTATTCACTTAGCATATTCAAGTCTGTATTTACAATGCCTGTATTGCCGGGTCTCATTGAATTCCTTGTCTACCTACTCGGACGCATCCTCAGGCCATTCGGCAGGATATGCGTCCAAGAAACAACTGCCGATATCATAACCTAGCTCGGTCACATCATATGTCGCGGCGGAACCTACATATCTCAGCGTTTCGGTCTGGCCTTCTCGGCCGTTAAATCGGCTCTGGGTCTCGTCGAAGTATTTTGGGTCAAACAGCTGCGGTGTGTTCTCATACGCCGAGCGCATAAACTTTTCTGTGAGGCTGATCATGTCGTCGTAGTGCCGAAGCTTCAATTCCGGGTGCAGGCTCTTCAAAGCCTGCTGTACCTGGGCGGAATGCTTGCCAAGCCCCAACAGAAACTGGTTAAACTGGCTCAAAGATACATCGACGTTGTAGCTGCCGCCTTTCTTTGATCTTTGATAGATGGCAGACAAGATTCCAACAAGCCCTACAAGCCCAGTCTGGTAGTCAGAGTTGGGTAGCAGAGGCACGACGGGCTCGTCGAGATCGAGAAACTTGCCCATGCCCCAAGCGACGCCTGTGAAGCAATCGGAGATCTGCTGCCATCCAGACCTTGCTGCCCACGGTCCTTTCCAGCCATAGCAGTTCTCACGCACGACCACGATGCCTTTGCCGCGCCGCTTTGCAATGGTGCGGAGGTAACCATCGCCGAAACCGAGGCGCTCGAGTGCGCCCGGACGATATCCGTCAATGACGATGTCGGTGGTGGCAAGCAGGTTGCGCAGCGTTTTGCGCCCCTCTGTCGACTTGAGATCTATCGACACATCTCGCTTTCCAATGTTGCCTTCGACGAGAAGGGGACCAATGTCGGGTTGGGAGGTATGAGAAACGCGGATGACGGTGGCACCAAATAAGGCCGCTAACTTGCCTATAGTCGGAGCAGCTATGACGCGAGAAATATCAAGGAGTCGGAGACCTTCAAGGGGCCTGGACCCATTGCTCTTGGTCTGAGGATATGGAGGAGGTGGAAGCACGTCTTGGTCAAACGGCGTAATGGTGTAGATACTCTCGTCGCGAATGGCCTGGCCCTGGGGGCTCGCCCGGAACTCGTCCTCGGTGAGACAAACAGTCCCTGCCTGGCGCCAATGCTCATTTGCTTCGGCGTCAAGCCAGTCCGAGTCCAGTTCGGCCATGCGTGCAGCGTACGTGGAAACAATCTCTTCAGCAGTCCCAGGCTTGTCCTTGCTCAAGGGAAGGTCCACCATGGTAAGGGAACTGTCAGCGTTCATGCTGCCGTGGAGATGGAAGAAGCGATGGTCGCGCGTGCGGTACACGTTGGTGCACAGCCGTCGATACGGGTCGAACGAGCGGCCGAGATCATATTTCATGTATCTCGAAGCGATGGATGGATCGTTGAGAGCCTTGCCGTCAACCTTGGCTAAGCCCGCCGATATGAGGAACAGGCTTGCCACGTCCGTGTTGACGCGGACGCATTGCTCGATGCCGAAGCGATCTTGAGCAATGACGTTGCCCAAAGTTGCAGCCAGCGCCCAGAGAGCTGCGCTCGACTCGGTGAACTTGTATGGTACTGGCAGATACGGCGTGTCGATGGTGTCGCTCTCGTCAAAGGATGTCTTTAAGGCTACCGAGGCAATCCCGGAGGGTAGCTGCAGTCGATCATCCCGAAGAAGGACTTCATGAAAGATGCGCGTAGCCTCTTGGCGGATTGAATAGGTCCCAAGCGAGCCCATAGTTGTTGAAATTGGAATTTGTTTTTGGTGACGGGGATGACGTCGCTCAGGGTACCTAGGCGGACGGACAGTATGTTATTATACAGCATATGCTACAATACAGCTTCTTGAGTGCTGGGATTGTCCCCTGCAGTAAGTTAATTAATGTATTCCTCTCTTCGGTTGTTCGGGTATACTGAGAGGAGGGGCTGTAACCCGGGGCAGAGCTTCACTGCTAGCGCGTTGGAGAGCTGTCAGAAAAACATGACATAACTATATCCTCGACCATGATTATGTGACGTGTGTGCACATGAGTCCTTGGGCATCAGTAAACCTCAACGACCATTTTAGAGCTGCTCAAATGGGTTTACCTTGGAATTGACACACTCTAGAATTAATAATTCTCAAATAGCCCACCATCTGGGACTGATCCGTTAGAGTAGACACAATATCTACGATACATTCACTACACACACCCACTGCACCCACCAGATCTGTTTGAAAAGATGACTGTTGCAAAGCGTCCTGTGAGGATCGGCAACGTCAGCGGTGCCACTGGCGATGGGCCAGGGGCACTCTACCGAATTGTGCGAGAAGGGGACATAGATGTTGTAACAGGGGATTACCTTGCCGAGGTCAACATAGGTTAGTTTGTTCACCATCACATACCGAGTCAATTCAGTACAATCTTTTTGACACATGACATGACAGCTTGGCTGGCATTGGAGAAGCAGAATGATCCAGCCAAGGGCTATGACGGCAACTTTCTGCGGCAACTGGACCGCGAGACGGCTCACATCATCGCCGACAAAGGCATCAAGGTCATCAACGATGGCGGTGCACTGAACCCCATGGGGCTCGCAAAGGAATGCCAGAAACTGCTCGAGTCGTATGGAATCACCAACTTGAAGGTGGCCTGTGTCGAAGGCGACAATGTCATGGCCATCTTGGACACCCTCGCTAAGCCTGGCTATGCGCCGCACCTGGACATCCAGGGACGCGACTTGTCTCATATCAAGAAACCGGTTCTCAGCGCCAATGCGTACGTGGGCATGTCTGGGATTGTCGCCGCGCTGCATGCAGGTGCCGATATCGTCATCTCCGGGCGATGTTGTGACGCAAGTCCAGTGATGGGTAAGCAAATTCATATACGTCTTGTCCATCTACATTTACCCGTTAGCTAGCACTGCATATGTTGACTTGAATAAACTAGGCGCCGCAGCTTGGTGGCACGGCTGGAAAGAAGATGAATATGACAAGCTGGCCGGAGCCCTGATTGCTGGTCGTAAGTGACAAGAAAAACCCTGAGCTCACCCAACCCTGTAAGCAATCAAGAGATGGACAAGACTGACATTGTGAATCTCTCCTAGACTGCATCGAATGCGGCTGCTACGCTACCGGCGGCAACTTTTCCGGCTTCAAATCCATCCCAAAGAACTGGGATCAAGGCTTCCCCATCGCTGAGATCGCGTCTGACGGTTTATTTGAGGTTGCTCTACATGACGGAGCGCGCGGACTGGTCAGCAGGGACACCATCACCGCTCAGCTTGTCTATGAAATCCAGGGACCATTCTATCTCAACCCAGATGTCGTCGCGGATATCAGGAATGTCCAGGTCTTGAACAAGGGTAAGAATAGGGTCGCGGTGTCGGGGCTGACTGGTCTGGCACCTCCGCCAAATACAAAGCTGGCCATCTGCATCACGGGCGGCTTTCAGATTGAGTTTTATTTATTTGCTGCCGGATTAGATGTGGAAGAAAAGCTGCAAGACTTTCGTGACTGTCTCGAAAACGTCATTCCCAATCGGGCTGACTACACTGTCCTGAGGGTGGACCAGTACGGAACGCCAGGCCACGACGCACCCTCACAAGCGCTCGCGACATGCATGTTTCGGCTTTTCGCCCAAGCAGACACCAAAGAGACTTTGGCCACGCTGCCTGTCGCGGTCGGAGGTTATGGCCTTGGGGGCTACTGTGGGCAGCATGCCTGTATGGACTTTCGCATGGTATGTATGAACCAACTCCTTGGTCCTGGATGCACGACTCCTGGGACTGGAGGCTGGCTTCGCTATGATGTCCATTGGATTTTTATTGAGCCCTGAGCTGACGAATGGCCTCCTTTCCCCTGCTCAACAGATGACCCCCCGTCCGTATGTCGTCTACGAGCCGTTCCTCGTGCCTTACGCCGATACCAAGCTGCGAGTAACCATAGGCGAAGATAGCCAGTTGGTCTCACCCCCACAGAAGACGACGCCGTTCACGGGACAGATCAGCTACGGTGTGCGCCAAGAACTCGACATGGTGCGCTATGGCGATACTGCACGCGCGCCGCTTGGTGTCAGAGTTCACGCTCGATCTGGTGACAAGGGCTCCAACGCCAACGTGGGATTCTGGGTGACCGAGGCGGACGAGTATGACTGGCTCCGAAGCTTCTTGTCCATTGAACGAATGAAGATCCTTCTTGGGGATGACTACAGTGAGAGCTGGACGATTGAGCGTTTTGAGATGCCCAATATACGCTGTGTGCATTTTCTTGTGAAGGGCGTGCTCGAAGGAGGCATCAGCTGCACACATCGGCTTGATGGGCTGGCCAAGAGCTTTGGAGAATTTCTACGTGAGTACTGACCCCGTTTGGCGATATAGAACGGGGATTCCCTTTTGTATCTTGACATGTTGCTGACACGTGAAATAAACAGGTGCTCGCGAAGTCGATATGCCCAGCCGCTTCTTAGAACGGGGACGGATTTGAGGGTTTCCGATTTGTCATGGGCAGGTATCGGCCAAAGGGATGTGAATGGACTGGGGTTATCATAGTATACATTTCAAGTATTCGATTTCAGACTTTTTTCCAAGTGACTCAACTTTTGCTTTGCACGTCCAAGGCTGGAAAGAGATAAATGACGAGTTACAACGGAATGATAACAGATTTCGTAGCGGCACAAAGCATTAGACCACAGCGGAGTTGGGCAGCGTTAAATCAACGTGCTTCTCACGCATGTGTGTGTATATTCATAAGGCCACGATGACATGACACAATAAATAGTGGAAGGTCTTGACCAGAGCCGAATGCAGCCAGACATAACCGTAAGCCTTGTTGTTCCAGAAGTATTCGTGTATATTCTGAACTCTTTTTGACACGGTATGCTTGTTACAAGGAAGTCCTTCTTTGTTTGTGCATTCTAAGTCAACTTGCTTTCTTTTTATTTCACTTTGCTCTGTTGGCTGCTAATCTATACAAGCCCTCAGCCGAGGACAGTCCGTATGAGATACAAGTGACTAAAGGACGAAGTAGACATCTGACGTATATAGTTATGGGAGCATTGTAGTTTCAATCTCAATTTCGTTATCTTCTTCAGGATAATGGAGCGTTAAGTCATCCTGACAAATGAATCAGTCTTCCACGTTCACTTGCAATCACAAAGAAAGAAAGAAAGAGTTACATACTTGATCCAGATTGTTTTCGGCTCCGTGTAATGGCGCAGGGCGTACTCCCCAAGCTCTCTTCCAATACCACTCTGGCCAAAGCCGCCCGTGGGAACTTGAGCGCCGACAACAGCAGCGGCATTAATGCTCACCGTACCAGCTCTGAGCTGTGCACTGGTTCTTAGAGCCCTCTTCAAATTCTCTGTATATATAGCGCCAGCCAGACCGTACTCCGTATCATTCCCCAACGCAATAGCTTCTTCCTCTGTTTGGAATGTATACACGCATAGGACTGGCCCGAAGATCTCCTCCTTGTAAATGGCCCCATCTTTGCTAGGATTGAGAAAGATAGTTGGCTCAACAAAATAGCCACCGTTGGTATATTCATTTCCACCTACAAAAGGCTCCGAGTCTTTTTGGCCTGCTCGTATATACCGCAGTACTCGTTCATACTGTGCTTTGTCAACAAGCGGCCCATAAGTCGTAGACTTATCCTGCGGATCTCCCCCGAGGGACTTGGCCAGACCAGCAAATTGTTCCTTCATGCGGTCAAGGAAAGTGTTGGCTATGCTCTCGTGAAGAAATAGCCGAGAGGTCGCTGCACATACTTGGCCGGTGGTGACGGTGATGCCGAAGACTGACGCTGCTACGGCAGTCTCAAGGTCTGCATCCTCGAAGACGATTCCGGGGCTCTTGCCACCGAGCTCGAGGGTCACACGCTTGAGGTTACTCTTGGCCGCAGCCTCTTGAACCTTTTTGCCCGTCATAGTCGAGCCCGTAAAGCTGACTTTTTGCACGTCCATGTGGCTACACAGCTGCATACCAACCTGGACTGAACCAGAAATCACTTGGAAGACACCAGGAGGAAATCCAGCCGCTTCGATCAGACGACCTGCCGCGAGGGTGCCGAGGGGGGATTTCTCCGACGGTTTGATCATGACGGCATTTCCGCAAGCCAGAGCAGGGCCTGCCTTCCACGACAGGAAGTTGATAGAGCTGTTCCATGCTGTGATGCCGACGCAGGTTCCAAGCGGCTCGTGTCGAACAATCTTGTAGTATCCGTCGTCAGGTGGATACATGTCCCCCTTGATCTTATCGGCCCAACCGGCATAGTCTGAACAAGTCAAGCCCAGTTAGTTCATTATTCTCCCAAAAGGGGGGCTGCGAAAGACTCAAAGTCAACACACAGCTCAGGGGAGTATCTTACACCTAAAGACGCCCGCGGCCATCCCAACCTCCCAGCAGAGAAAGCCTATGGGCCTTCCACTGCAAAGGCTTTCGAAATACGCAATTTCTTCCATATGCTGCTCCAGTAGATCCGCGTATTTGTTCAGACACTCGGCGCGTTTTACGCCTGAGAAAGTGGACCATTCCCCTTTGAAGGCCTTGTTGGCTGCCACTACAGCGCGATCAACGTCACTTTCAGAGCACGTTTGGAATGTCGCAATTTCGGAACAGTCCTTGGGGTTGGAGAGCGAGTGCTCGGGACCACTCCCTTGAAATTGCTTTCAAATACAGCAGCGTCAGTATGGGTCTAGGCCAGTTTCAAGACTAAGATTAATTTACCTGATTTTCGATGGTATTTGTGGTTGGGAGAATGGTGATCTCAAGGAGTTTGCCTTCCATCTCAAATGATACTGAGGTGTTTTCCGTAATGGCTGGAATGTCAAGGAATGCGTCGGCCAGGATCGAAACCACACGAAGCTTGCTGAATGTATCGTGTGAAATTGGTTACTGAGAAATCTTGTTTCAGAAAATTAAAGTATCTTCTCCATGGGTCACATGCTGGGCGTTGCGTTGTTCCTTGCGAATTGCCCGATGCTTCCGGGTAGGTACCTATTGGCTCAAACCCCGGCATACATACAGCGTCATATTTTTCTGACATGACTTTTGCAGCGCACCCATCATCAAGGTCTTTCTGGGATGCGCTAGTTAAAGTACCTAGCCAACTGCGAATACGGCACACCGACCGGGACCAAGGAATCCACTGATTTGTAATGTCCCTTGCTTCTGTGCGATTCTTAGTCTCTGTGGTTTGGATGCAGTCCATTTACCATAAGCGCAACAGTATCTGACTCGCTTCATATTCTTAGACCGCTAATCCCTTTCGACAAGCTAATAACGCGACACGAATAACGCGAAAGACATTGTCTGCTTTCCGAGTTGACCTGATTTGATGTAATGGCTATGCAAGGCTACGTTGATACCCCTCTTCCATACTGCGGAAGCCGGATTACTTATTATTTCATTTACCAAACCAATCACGTTAATGATATTTGCCGCAAACCGCCTACATTGAAGACCGTCCCCTCTAAGTGAAACCCCCTATCACAGCCTGTGCAATAGATGCAGCGCCTATCATGCTCTCATCTTCAAACACTCCGTACTTTTGGGACAGGAATCTGTCTTCATGCTCTAAGCTCTCCATCAACTGCCAGTCATGTGCTCGTCCCTCCTTTACCTCATACTGTACACGGCATCCGCTGTCCCTAGCGGCCTCTACAAACGCCGAGATGTTATGGAGGAACACTTCATCTGAGCCTGAAGATACCCACATGCGGCTAGGAAGAATGCTCCCAAGGTCTTTCCGGCCATTTGCAAACTCCAGATACTTCTGCACCGCGCCAACGTCTACTCCAGAGATCGCCATGGAAGCCCAATAACGCAAGGCTTTGGCAGAAAGGACATCAGCGTCCTCTTTCTCATCATATCCCTTTTCGCTAAGCAAACTGACCCATGGGCTGATGAGGTATGCTCCCATGCCTGGACTGCCAGCGATCTTGACTCTAGGAACACCGGGTGCCGGGCTAACCATGTGCGCCAGGAAGGAAAGGCACAATGATCCCCCAGCTGAGTCCCCCATTAATGCTACCTTTGATAAGTTAGCGCCGAGCTCCGTGGTAATATAGTCCCAACAAGCTGTCATCTGTTCCAGCTGCCGCGGGAAGATATGCTCCGGGGCGAGAGAGTAGTCAAGGGCACAGATTGCGACGCTCCGTCCTGACGCCTCAATGCCTTCAGCGACGCGTAGAAAAAAGGGTGTATACAGCTGTGGCTGTCCAGAAGTATATCCACCGCCATGAGCAAATAGTATCACTATATCGGCGGTACTAGGACGGCTGGAGCTTCCACCCAACTCGGGGTTGCAGAACCAGATAGCACTGAAGCTCTCTCGCTTCACGTGCTCAATGAAAGAGTGACTAATACCAGAATACCTCTTGGAGCCAAGCGCTTTTTCTAGGTTTTTTGATGGACGCCGAATGACCGATATGGGTAGATAGGTCAAGAGTCTGTTGAGGCCTTAGTAAGCCTTGGCTCTTCTATTCGGGCGCAATCATGTGTTGATAAGAAAGATTTTATGCCCATCACACTTTTCTTCTGTTACGAAGAAAGAGGAGAGGCAAAGACGGCATGTCTACATACCTGCGTTGGATGAAGAGCCGAAGCTTGTTCTTTTTCTGGCCGCGGTTTCCACCATTCTTGAACACCCCGCCGAGGACGAAGAAGAAAGTTTCTATAGCTACCCTCCTAAATGTAAAAATAGCTTTGATAAGATCGACGAAAGTCACGTCCCCATACCCTGGGTTGGGGTCATGTAGTGGTTGGTTGGACTCCGTCATGATCGGTCTCTGCTACCCAAATGCGCCGTCGTTATCCATTAGAAAAAATGCGCAATAGACTAGATTCTCTCATTCAAGTACTTATACTTGTTGAGATATTGAGCCCCATGTTCTCAAACTAGTTGTGCCAGTTAACAGCAATTCCTGCCCCATCTGTCTAGACCCTTAGTGACTAGTTGTCAGAAAAACATGACAGTGCAACCAGAGTCACAAACGAGACGCTTATCAAGCCGCATTTAGCAGCCCACTAGTACCCCGGAGTTAGAATCCCTGCATATTGCGAGCCCGGGACTCCCGGCTAGGTATATGTGAAACCCGGGGGTGGGGAAGAGGAGAACAAGGGGCTTCCCCAGATTCTGGAGTTCCGTTGATCCGAGACAAGTAACTCTAGTTTGGCCTTGCACAGTCCAGAACCTCGGTCATAATGATTACAGCCACCTAGGTGACGCTAGGTCCTCAGTGTTGGGGGAAATGGGTTAGAATTCTCAGGCAGAGTGTCAGAAAACCATCACTTTCTGGTCTAAGGGAGGGTGGTGGCTTTTAGTAGCGGTGTTTAATAAAATATTCTATCATGTTATGAGAATGCGGTATGTTGAATGTGCCTAGAGCGGTGAGATCTTGCTATATAACCAGCCGGAATTCTCTGCTGATTTGAATATAACTTCGCTGTAAAAAGTTTCCACTTTCTGGTTTTCACTAGTCATTTTCTTTAACAAACCTGACAATGCACTCAGATACTCCTAAACCATTGGACAATGGCACGTCTGTGGAGCAAGTGGAAAAGGCCGTGGCTCAGATTGACTCTGACCAGGACACGGAGGATGGCGACTTTAAGATGACTTGGCAGAGATGGCTTGCCATGGCCTCGTTCCAGCTCGGCTACATGGCAGATGTCTTTGCGATACAAATGACGTCAGCCATCTTGCAGGACATCAACAGAGACATCGGCCCAGACCCAAACTTCCCGTGGATGGCAACGGCCCAAATCATCGGTCCTGCCGTTATTTCCCCCTCCATCGGACGTCTGAGTGATATCTTTGGTCGGCGCAATTTCCTCATGGTGGGCAACATCATCGGAGCCATTGGATGCGTCGTGGCTGCGACTGGGCACAAGGTCGACACCGTCATCGCTGGGAGTGCCATCATTGGTTTGGCCAGCGCTACGCAGCAGCTGGCGCTAACCTGCCTCTCCGAACTAGTGCCCAAGAGGTCAAGGTTCCTGGCTCTGGGGGTCCTCCAAGCGAGTGTTGTCCCCTGTTCTGTATTCGGGCCTATCATTGGTATGTCTCTTGCTTTGGTTCCAAAGTGCAGGTCGAATAGAGACTAACGTTGGTTGCTGTTCAAAGCATACAGCATGGTTAAGGCTGGATCGTGGCGTGGTACATTCTGGCTGGTGTTCGGACTCGACTTCGCCGCCACTGTCCTCGTCTTCCTCTTCTATAAGCCCGTGAATCAGTACATTCGAGTCCAGGGCAAGACTAGGTGGCAGCAGTTCCTCGGCATGGATTGGGTCGGCAATCTTCTTCTTGTCGCCGGGCTCGTCCTGCTACTGGTCGGCATATCAATTGGGGGCACTCGATATCCTTGGGCATCAGCCGCTCCCATCACCTTGATGGTCCTGGGTGGTCTTCTATTAGTGGTATTGGGATTCTGGGAGAGGTATGCCGAACTGGAGGCGCCAATCTTTCCTAGGGAGGTCTTCGCCAACATTCGGGGCTTCACCGTCATCCTTGCAGGCGTTTTCCTTCTTGGTATGCTCTATTACGCAACATCTGTGCTTTGGCCTCAACAGGTTGCCATGCTCTATACCCAGGACACCATCTCGATCGGCTGGTACTCGTCTGCACTGGGTGCTGCGGGCTCCCTCACCGGCCCTATTGCAGGGTATCTATTCACAAAGATCGGGCACGCACGTTGGATGCTTACTGGGACCGTCTTAGCTCTCGCGACTTGCTCCGGGGCGCAGGCTATTGTCACACCAGGGTCCTATGTTGCGTCGACAATTCTCACGGCATTAATCGGATCCGGCGTGGCGTGTGTCACGATCACAACAACTATCATGATTCAGTTTGGGGTACCCCATCACTTTATCGGTATTGCGACGGGGCTAGCAATCACTTGTCGTTCCGTGGGAGGGTCTATCGGAACCACAATTTACTCAACGGTCCTGGCCTCGCGCTTCCGTTCCAATCTCGCCTCCAAGGCGGCTAAGCCTCTTGCTATGGCTGGCGTCGATCCAAAGGCGATTGGTGGCATCCTCGCGGCCCTCCTGAGTGGAAATCCAGAGGACCCAGCGCTGAAAGGGGTGTCTCCGGAGATTCTAGCTATCGCAGGTAAGGGTATCCAGACCGCGTTCGCGTCAGCCTTGCGCGTTGTATATCTCATCAGCATTGCCTTTGGTGCTGTTGCTGTTATCTGTGTGTCATTCAGTTTAGATGTCGATCATCTTATGACGAAGAAAGTCGACATCGAATTGGCCGCCGACAAAAGCTTCGACAACACGACAGCCAAAAGCACTCCGCCAACTGAGTCTCTTACAGCCCAAGCACAATCAGCGTGATATGCGGTGGTCACGAGCTTTGTGTGCATTTCAGGAAGCTTAGAATACGCATGAGCTATTTACCAAATATATACTGTTCCTCACTATAAGACTGGTCTGCTTGTAATCCTAGCTAATATAATAATATATGGTTTGTTGGCTAAAAGCATATTTAACTTTAAAGCTTTAATTATTAACTCTAGAGTATTACTTTTATACCTTTTGATTTGCTTTTTAATATATTTAGACTAAGATTAGGCCTTAATTACTATTATTAGGGTCTTTAAAGTCTAAGAGGTTAATGGTTTAATAGCCTTCTTAGGAGGCGTTAGAGTCTGTAGCTATATATTAAGCTTTGAGATTACATTTTCTAGGTTAAAAGGAGCAAGCCTAGCTCCTCTAAAACC
>JABCJY010000964.1:0-13590 GCA_013184415.1 Fusarium concolor
TTTATATTGCGCAGTTGTGCTGGGTGAAAATATATATTGGAGCTGGCGCCGTTACATAACATTATTGCTGTAAAAGCAGAAGAAGTCAATATAAAGTTTCGCAGTCAGCTACTTACTCAGATAGAGCTTAATATATTACATTATTCTAAAAAGTTAAGCAAAAGGAAGTGAGTACTAATTAGCGCTTATCAACCGCACCATACTAAGAGCAGATGAAGAACAGCAGTAGCATGACGATAATAATACTAGAGGCCCCAAAGAATTATCTCCCAACCTCGCCAACCGCTTATGTCCTCACTCAGTGACGGCAGTGGACAGAAGTGAAATAACTATGAAACCTCGCATCGGACTCAAGCGTGGCCAACCGTGCAATGCCACATTCATAGTTTACCCGTAGTGTACGATCCTAGTCATTGGTAACTACAAATGCAGCTAGTGAGGATACCGCTTTTATGTGGCAAAGCATCTACAGATAAATTGCACACAGATAGTGAGTGCAGCACAATAAACAATTCTATCTCCTAAATCGATATATGAAGTCACTCAGAAACCCATCAACAGCTCGGACCAACAAACGCAAGCATCTAAGCGAATAACGCATTTTCCGTCGATATGACGGTCGATGACCATTTCGCTTAAGGACTTTGAAGACCTTCCAAGTAAGATGAGCCTCTTCGAAATCTAACGCCACCAAAGTCCCATCATAAGAAGGATCTAAAAATAGAGACTTAGAGCCAGTCGCTTCTCTAAGCCTTTCAGCAAGTTCATCGTCATAACTGCTGCTTTGATCCGAAGTGTCGATAATACAGATGTCAATAACGCTGGAACCCGAGCCCCGGATTGCTCTGGTATGAACCCCGGCAGATCTCTCAGCATCCTCTAAGGTTAACATGGTTTCGTGGAAATTTACCCGTTAGAAATATGGCTGGCCGAGCTAGTAAGCTATGCGGCGCGGAAAGAAAAGTTATAGCACAAGACACAACCCTGCAACTAAGCTTGAAGAGGGACGGCTGGGTATTGATAGCGGCGATTGGTCGATCCACCTGAAAAAATCCATTGCGTCGTTAGACAAGGTTTTATACTCCGACCGGGTCGTTTTTTTGGACGCCGTTTCAAGCCGAAAGCCTACTCATAATGGATGAAATCGAGCTTGGGCGCAGGTTGCAAGCACATACAAACTGAAAATACGCTATCGACTGCATGGTGAAGATCGGATTTGAAAAGAAGGGGATAGATCTGATTTAGGATATAATCAATATAATAGATCAAACCGGTATTGATCAAAAGGTAAGTTTAAGTAGAATGCTACCAACAGGTCAGCTACGACTTTGCCTGCTAGGTCAAATCTACCGGTAGTAGGCAAATTTGACTTGGGGTTCAAGGTTGCCAGCATATTTTTCGGCCAAATTAAATTGTAATCTCAAATTAGCATTACAAACCAAGCTTTATTCAATTTCAAGTGGAAAATGATATTTAGTCCGGTATTGGTACTCATATGGGAACTTAATTATCGCTGGTTGAGTAAGACTGAGAAAAGGTTATTTTTTATTTATTTTTAGCACTTAATTTGGTTAATAAGTAGAATTAAAATATTCTTTACATTCTAAGTAAAACCAGACAACTAGAGGCCGCTCACTGGAGTCGTTACAATCTTGGTCTTGGGGATGAGCTTAGTTCCCTTCCCATCTAGAACTGCCAGGATATGTGCAGCAGCCTATTTTCGTTAGAACACCTGGTATATATCCTGGGCAAACATGGCTTACTCTGGCGTTTACAGTGAGGACCCTGGGATCAGGGCTATCGATTGTATCGCAAGCTTTGTGATAGCATGGGTCCTGCGCAGCAGCGGTTCCCTGCGACATATTAGTCGTGTCCATTCAAATGCCCATCAACTTACAGTGTGTAAGAAACCGAAAGGCTTATTGAACTTGTGCCAAAAGGGCGCATAGTCACTCCCATTCGTAAGAGCAGCGGGCGTAGTCTCAATACCCTTACTCGCAAAGTACTCTACGAAAATATTTTTCGTAATCTCAGAGCCCATAGGAGCTTTGGATCCATAAGAACTTCCATCGGTATCAGCAACGCCAAAGAAACCCCTGGAAACCATGTCGAAGTTCAGGTATATGAGGAGGTTGTTGACGTCATTCGACGGGAGGCTAGATGTGTAGTGCTTGCTGCCAAGGAACAAAGACTATTTGTTGAGCCAATGGCACTCCGAAGTCCAGCTTCCGTAGAAGCCCAGCTACGAATTATACTCCGTGGCGTCGACCTCGTGGTTGATCGAGCCACGTTCACGTTGGCCAAGACTTCGATGCGGGTTGAATACCTATTGGAAAGACAACTTTTGGCCCCACGAATTCAAAGTTGTGAACTGCCTGAAAAGATACGTTGATGTATGGAAAAGGTTCATTTGTTATGTGTTTAGAGTCCACCATTTTTAAACACATCAGCAGCAAGACATATACAACTTACGACTCGGACGCGATGAAACCATCATGTTGCGTCATATACTATATCTTGTTGGTCTTCTACAGCGCGAGGCAATTGACCCTGAATGGAATGTGGACGAAGGATGTGAGGGAGATGAAGATGGAGATGATCATGGAACTGATGAGGAATATATTAACGAGTACGACCGGGTCGAGACTAAGAATCATTCCAACGAAAACGATGAATACTGCGATACGAATGATAGCGAAGACGAGTCATCTATAGAGTCTGGATTTTGGTTGCGCTTATCTGAAGCCATTTTCCACCTATCGATGATGTTCTGGACGTACCAAGAGCCTACCGGAGATATGTCTGCATCTACAATCATTCACAACACAGCCGCCCAGGTATCTAGGTAGTAAAAAGCGACCTGGCCGCTAGGTACGATTAACAGTTAACCGACTGCAGCCGAGGACGAATCAAGTGCAGATCAGCCCCATTGTCCCACCATAGCGCCTACCATGCAGTACCCACCTGCCGGTAATACCCACCTGCCGGTAAGCAAAAAAAATATTTCCCCATACAAAATGCAATTTTTCAACCATATGTGGAAAATTCACCAAAAATAAAACCCGTGAAATTATTTTCGAATTTCGTTTTAGAATCAAGTAAATTTTAATATTTTCGCGGTATTTTGACCTCACGCCCTGCGCGTGTGCGTACCACAGCTAATTCTTCCCCCTCCGAATTTGAACTCTCATCTTCTTCCATCCCTCCCACTTCGATCACATCCTCAACAGCATCCGCTTCTTCAATTGCTTCGTTTGCCCCGGAAATAGTCTCACCAGCCACTAGAGCCTCCGCCAATGTCATGAATCTTTTGTTGGGATTCGGTATCGCCTTCCTCTTCTTGCCTCTGCTCAACCGCCCAACTTCCTCCTCCAGACTGGCTATTCTGGTGCTTAGAGAGGCGATCTTTGACTCTTNNTCAGAGTCGACTTGCCCGTCTCGGTGGCCGTCCGACCCGGGCGTCGTTTCCTCCTTGTCCGGCTGGATCTCAGGATGTATGAGCGCTTTCCGCCGTGAAATCGGCCAGTTTCCAGTCACCCTCCAGCCTGAGAGGATATTTTTCTTCGTCATACCCACTTCCCTGGCCTTGGCATAGGCCTTGATGAAGTTGACCTTGTCCACCGGCGCAGAATCGGTCAGGCTGGTCAGTTTTTGGAGCTCTTTGCGATAGGCAGCCTTGGATGCATTGAATGGGCCATTGTCAAGTGGTTGTAGACCGTGAGAGCAATGAGCAGGCAGGTAACAGCAATATACGTTGTTCAAAAAGCACGTAGCCATCCACTCATCCTGAATTCTCAGTCAGCGCCGTCAGAGGGATTTCCGATCTAGAACAGGTAGATACTCACAGATACATGGCTCCTATGGCCATCTAGTATGATGAGCCTTGCATCAGACTCATCCGCCGGTTGCGTTTGAGGCAGATAGACCTCCTTTAGCCACTCGACTGCGATATGGTTGTCCGTCCAGCCATTGTCGGACGTGATATAATACCAGTCGGCGACCCCCCGGAGCTCGTCGATAAACCACTG
The DNA here is from genome assembly GCA_013184415.1 of Fusarium concolor. Taxonomy (NCBI): domain Eukaryota; kingdom Fungi; phylum Ascomycota; class Sordariomycetes; order Hypocreales; family Nectriaceae; genus Fusarium; species Fusarium concolor. Next base: position 4,029 of record JABCJY010000964.1, read on the forward strand.
TTGCTGGAGCTCTTTACCTTTGAAGATAATCCCCGGCTTGAGAAGACGGCCATCTGCGGTGACGGCTTCCATAAAGGTAGTCCAAGTGCGGGACTGCGAGCCCTTGAGGAAGGCCTTCCTCCTAGGGTCGCTACTGCCAATGACCAAGGAATCCAAGCCTATTTTTTCAGTGGATTAGAGAGTTTCGTAGCAAAAATAATCAATGCTCACCAAATCCAGCCATGATCCCGCCCTCGTCAACATTAACCGTGTTCTCCGGTTTGATCCAGCCATATTCGCTCTCGCGGATATCAAAGTACCAATTGACGGCCATTGGGGTGAAGGAATTGAACCTTGCAGCTTCCTGACGTTTCCCCACCTTCGTCTTGATATTGGGATGGCGTTTAATGAATCTGGCTAGCCAGTGCACACCGATAGGCCTTTCCCGGCCCTGCTGTCTCAAGAGGGCAGCGACGGTGGCGCGGACTTGACTGTGGGAAGGAGCGTAGCCCAAGGCCTCTTGTCGAAGTATCCAGGTGACTAACCTGGACTCCTCCGACTTGGATAGCAGCTGGGCAGGCTGAGTGACCTCTGATTTTGACGGTAGGCCTCTTAATCGGTCAGAAAGAGTGGTTTGAGGGACGCCATTCTTCTGGGCAGCCTGGTTCTGGGAGAGGTCATTATCGGTGACATCCAGTACGGCCTGGATAACATCCTCCTCCGTATAAGATAATGGAGGCATGTTTAAGGCGATTGAGGAAAGGTGGGAAAGAGAAAATTCTGGATGAAGCTTTGGGGAGGCTGGGTGATAAGGGAGGCATTTTGAGACATTTTACATTAGTGCCGTGCGACCATGCCGCATGCGTCATTAACTAGACAATGCTGGAATATTAAATTCCATACAATTCTTAATACAGCAGACATTTTCTCATGAAAAAATCTTTCCTTTTGATAAAGTACTGTGTAAGTGAAATTGGGCATTTTGTATGGGGAAATATTTTTTTTGCTTACCGGCAGGTGGGTATTACCGGCAGGTGGGTACTGCATGGTACCTTGAGACTCTAGGTAGATCTTTTTTATGTTAAAGAATACGCTTAATCAGCAGTAATAGAGAGGTGTTCCTCTGGTTTTTCCTGTTTTCCCTATATCTCAATTAGTTGAAAAAAATATTAAGACCTAATTCTCCCCACCTAAAAGGGCTAATAGTAGAGTTGTAACGGATTAGACAGCATGCTAGCCTGATTAATGAACCTTATGCCGTTAGGTCAAAAAGATCCAGCATTAATTCAGAATAGCACATCAGCCTCATGGGTCTAACGGACGCGTATCCGTTTGCGAGAGAACAATGTAAAAGAAGAGACAACAGGTGGGGACGAGAAGCAGCGCACAGCATATCGGCAGGAAAACATCGCCGCTACATGCGTCACAAAACATGACGAAATACAATTGTTGGTTGTACCGGTGCACCCGGGCATGGATGAAAAACGGCAAATTCTGCATATTTTCAACCCTCGCCGATAACAAAGCAGCACGCCGCAGGTACCCAAGCCTCTGGCTTGCAGCCATCCCTGAAATGTGCTGTATGAGCCTCGGAAGCTACCAATCCCGTCTTTGATTTAGCGCCTGACCGTGCGGGGTAGTAAGACATATAGGAACAAGGGAAAGCACCAGCCAATTAAGTTAAGGCCAGATATCGGCAAGTAGGCTAGGAACATGCATCGACTACCAACAAATTATTTTGAAAGGCCGTTCTTAATTTCTAATTAATAAACTTCTCATTTAGTGAGTCATGTTAATAAAGTCCAGTTGTGTAAACCAAGATGGAGAGAAACATGGAAAGTTAGCGGGGAGACTGTATTGGTCGAGCAGACAGAAGTGATCTTGGCTGACGCCTGAATTCTCGGAAAGCTTGACTCGTCATTTGGAGCCGTGCTGAAGTGGGGCTCGTGACAACTACAAGCCATAAATGCACTTCTGCCTAGAATAAAATGGCGGGTACCACAGAAGCGCATATTTACCCCTCATGCTGTATACGGCTGCATGCAGGCCACCAGTTTACAAAGCTCTCGATGCCTAAGCTCCCATACTACAGTATGGAAGGTGCATATAAAATGAGAGTCGCGCAGCGTTCGATCTACCTCTCACTTTCATCCTCAAACTATCGACAATCTCATCAACAGTAGACAAGTAACCGACAAGTAAGTCTTCCAAAATAGAGGGAAACAGTCCGCCTAACACGAATAGAATGTGCATAGATATGGTCACTGAGACAAAATACTCAGGCTGTCCAGATTCGTGTAACACGAAAACGCATACTACTATCAAATGCGCAACCGCTACGGCAACTGGAAATGAATGCAGTAACAAGACAACACAAACGATGGGTAGATCAACATCAAGGGTTCAGTGTCCGCAGCACAGAGATGAAGGATACAGTCAGCGTTAGGTTGGAGTGGGTGAAACAAAGCGCTCGGCCAATTTATTGTAGTAGATATATTTGACCATCAATGAGCATTGACTTGGCCATTCATGAGCCGTTGCGGGAGCATGGTTCTGCCTAATCTGACCGCCTTTGAGAGACATTTAATGGATTCTGTTCCTGTATTCGGCCAAATCCTTATTTCTGTTCACGTTATTTCTCTTAGACTCCTTAGCTTACTATAGCCATGTCGGACAATGCTCAGGCTGTAACTGCGGCTGCAGCTAACAGCGAGGGTACCGTTGCTACGGGCCCATCTATCGACGCAAGAGGAGAGTTTGTTGCTGTTGGCTCGACATCATTCGTGGAGCGACTACCTGATGGGAGCATCCTCAAGCGACCTTGGCCAGCGCCAGATCGCGCCTCTGAACGCCAGGATGAACTTCGACTGGAGTCCAAAATATACGACCGACTTGGGAAAAACCCTTTAATAGTCGAGAAATTGGGATGGGACGACAAAGATTGTGCCTTGGCCTTGGAATATATGCCTAATGGGACATTAAAAGAATACATCAAGTCTCACCAGGAGATCGACAATAATCAACGGCAAAAATGGTCAATGGAAGCCGCTCAAGGGCTCCAGCTCCTTCACCGGTTTGGCGTCGTACATTGCGATGTGGGGCCTCACAACTTTTTATTGGATCAAGACCTTCAACTCAAGATTGCCGACTTTGCTGGATCGTCGCTCGATGGATCGTCGACGAACATCCGCCCCGGCAGCAGATACAAGGCCCCCAACACGCCTAAAAATGCACCAGGTAACCCTACAATTCATGACGATATCTTCGCTTTAGGCTCAACCATGTATTACATCATGGAAGGCAAAGCTCCGTTCGAAGAATTCCAGAGTGAAGAAGTGCAAAACAAATTTCAGGCTCGAGACTTTCCAGACCTTGGAGCAACTCCATGCGCGGAAATCATTCGGGATTGCTGGTTTGGGGAATTTAGTTGCGTGGAAAAGGTAATTGAGGCCATGAACGAGCTTGCTGTACCCTACTGTACGCAGTCGCGGCGGTAATTCAACGAATTACAACAAATCTGGACCGTGCACGTTGCTGCGTTATCAGTGCACGCGTTATGTCTTTGTATTTCGTTAAACTACTGTACATAAGGGTATTCAACAGAAAAACGCATCAAATATAAGCAGGTTATCGTGGGCATCCTACTCTTCTATTCCTAATTGTCGAGTACCCCAAATTGTCGCATACCCCTGTCCAATTCTCAAGTACCAGTCTATCTCCAGTTTATTCCCTTCCAATCCATATTAGGGCATTTGATTTGTCCCATTTCGATCGACAATCTGCACGCGTATAAACGCGTACTTTAGATTTCATACATTACACACTCTACTTTCCGTAATATCGATCCGAGGATTCTTTCCAACGACCTTTGCGAGCTCGGATCGTCGAGCGGCTAGTTTAAATTCCGTCAAACTCTTGGTACGAAGATGCTGGTCTACGCGGGAAATGCTGACGATCTACCGAGGAAAGAGCGGGTCAACGAGCAATTCAAGGCTTAGTTCGTGTTTACGTTACAATCGAGGGTAGTTCCGCTCTAGCTTGAAATTTATACCGCCCAATTGACTTTCATGATTGAAATGATTCTGTAATCTATCTGGACCAGACTTTACAGCTCACAGCTTGAGCATGACGGGTATAGCCACCACGACACGTTAATGTGGTGGCAGTGCTGAAGTCACGTGAATTCGACAAGTCATTTGTCGCAGCCTGATTCCAGCCTCCATGCCCTCGCCATCTTTTCCTCGTGCATCTCCAGTCTTCCACGAAACGACCGTCTTACTGAGCGTCAAGACAACATCCCTTTTTACCCTGTCACACAAAAAGATCCCCTGCGTTGACCGTGGCGCGCAGCGTCAGCATGAACCCCGTTTTGTTGCCTAACTGCGATGATGACCATCTCCGACTCCCGAAGCGACAGAAGACCTCTCATTCGAATGCAGACTCAAATGCAGACAACAACCTACCATATGGCCGCTATACAATAGCTTGGATTTGTGCGCTGTATATCGAGACGGCTGCTGCTCAGGCCATGCTAGATGAGAGGCATGGTGAACTACCAAGACGTCCTAATGACAACAATACCGACATCATGAAAAAGGTGACTAGACATGGGCGTAGGGAGCTGACCAAAACTACTTTCCATACACTATACCCAGTCTCAAGGTCATTTAGATATTATAAAAACTCTTTTTATCTTCATTCCTGCGCTCGTTGTGACGTTATCGCTCGTATTAGACCACGAAATTCTGATTGGATATGGGCTGGTGAAGCGACGACGACGTTCACAACAAAACTAAACCCGATTCGATTTTCGTGGTCAAAACTAATCCTTCTTTGAGCTAGCGCAGCATGTACCCGCGCTAAGTCTGTTTAGTCAAGTAATCTCCACATCTGTGGCCTTAGGGGGTTCACTGATGTATTTGTGTAAGTACTTTGTTTGCTTCATCTCTATGCGTCCCAAACCTCTCACCTATTCTCACACTTATCTGGCGACGATCTCTAGTAGTGTTCATTGACCATTCTACTCAAGTATACATGACAGGAACGGGGCCCGTTCTGAGTTCTACACCAATCACATACGCTAGAATCAACAAGGTATACGCCACCCTAAAACGGGGCCCGTTCTGATTTTCGACTCTAAACGAGAAACACAGAACGGGGCCCATTCCCGCGTCGTGGGGTCCGTGCTATCCATGCTAAATTCATTGAATTTAATTATCTTTCCTATCTGGTCTATATTAACTGTATATGAGTAACTAACCTTTTCGGACTACAGCTTGAGAAATAAGGCTCGAGCTGCAGTTTGAAAAGGCTTTGATTTCTCGAGCTGCACTTCGAAAAAGCGCAATGCATGCTTTTTATCACGTTAACTACTACTTAAATAAGTATACGCGACAGGAATAGGGCCTGTTGTCGCGTCGCGGGGGACCGTGCTACCTACGCTAAATTTATTAAATCCAATGTCCTGCCTCTCACTTTATCCTTTCCTATCTAACTTATCTTAACCCCCTATAAACAAATAACCTATATAACGACAGCTATTCATCAGGAAAACTTACTCACACTCGATCAATACTCTTGGCTCGAGAAACTTCATCTTCATTTCAATCTACCAGAGCCGGCTATTATCTGCACGCTATGTGGCTACGCGCTTGCGGCTAGTGATGACCGCGCCGGGAAGCACCTGGGCGAGAAACATCACATTCCTAAGGCAGCTCGCCAGAAACTGAACACTTTAGTAAACTCACTCAACTTCCCCAGCCCCGACATCCTTCCCAAGCGACAAGACGGTTCTGCACCGCATCCCCATTTGCGAATCCAAGATGGCAAGTGTTGCAGACATTGTGGTCTTCGTTCTACAAGCTCAGAAGTCCTTTCAAAGCATATCAGGGCACTTCATAAACCAGAACTTGCCGCCACGAGGAGCGGAGGGAAACATTAGCTACGGGATCATATCCACGATAATCTATCTCTGCAGAGCTGGACGCTTAATGACGACAAGAGAGCTTGGATCGTCATAGAACCCGTTCGTGCGGGAGCTACCAAGAGCCGATCCGGGAATAAACCACTGCAGCCCGTCCCGGATTCTATACAGCGTTTTGCCAACCAACTGCTGGACGAAGAACGGAAGCGCCTGGGTCTGCACTCTTCTGCCATCGAAGTACCTGCGGGACATGCCAGTCATCGGGGTTCTAAGGAGCCTAGGGAATATTCTACCTGGAGGAGGCGGGTGAGGGAGCAAAATCTTGAATGTGGAACGATCGGGCTTGATACCTTCTGTTTTTCTTCATTAGCCCTTGTCTTCAGCCTATGACATGGATGACGAGACGAGACAAGACAAGATTATGCGCCTTTTTCTCCCTCCAATTACAAAAAAAAAGAAAACCGAGCGATTGATTCGCACTTGACTCTCGACGGGGGAGACTCGATATTTCTTGAATACTTTTATTCTTTTTTTATAACTTTTGAAAGTCCTGGTAACCGTTTGGCGGCGATTCAGGCCTTTCGCCGATGTCTAGTGTTGCGAACCCCGTATCAGACGTCATTATCGTCATGGGACATGAGCCAGATGCGTCGGGCGGGGGGTATCATCCTCCCCAGCGAAAGATGGCTAGGACGACGAAGGTGTTAGAGATGCAGCAGCAAAATGGCGATATGGATTGGCAGGAAGAAGGTGGGGCTAGCGAGGGCGTTCTAGGACAAAGCCGAGCTCGGAAGCAGACTGCCCCTTAGTCATCCGCGGGCGTCGTCGAGGCAGTCCAGAGCTTGAAGCAACTCCTGGAGCAGGACTTTAACATGAAAATCGAAGCGATGAAGGCTGAGATTCAGCTCTAGTTCACTAAACTCAGAGATCGTATGGCCAGGGAAGTCACCAGGGCCACGGCTCAGACGGCACAAGAATTATCGCAAGTCCGAGACCAGCTTATTCAGGCTTGTGGCGAGCTGGAGCAGACTCGACTACAGCTAGATATGCTGGGCAAGACTGAGACACCACGATCGTTGGTTCAAACGTATGCAAACGCAGCCAGGATGACTCCCACCAGCATGTCCAGCCAATCTTCATCTGCGGCCCGATCGGCAACTCCGGAACCGGTGTTCTGCACAGTGGATACGTCTAGAGTTCCTGAAGATCACATTGGAGTCGCTACATCGACGATGATCCACAAGACAGTTGAGCAGAAATGCTAAAGTCGAGTGACCAGAGATGGACGGAATACCAACCGCCTCAGGATCACTGGTACGAACGAAGAAGAAATACAAAAGATCAAGACCATCCTCGAAACCAGGAAGCTCCAGGTGCAAGAGTCCTTCGAGACCAATTATATCCTGTCAAAGTTGATAGCATGAATCGTACGACCGTTTTTGACCAGGAATTTAATGTTCTCCCCGGAGCAATGGAAACCTTGAGCCATGAGAATGGAGTCCAGATTGCCAAAGTGGGCTGGCTGAGCCGAAAGGTCAACCCTAAGACATATGGGTTCATGGTGGTGTACCTCACTAAAACCAACAATGCCAAGAGACTACTACAGACTTTCTCGTCGCAGGTGAATCGACATATACGAGTGCATTCGAGCAGATCACTGGACCGGAACAATGCTATAACTGCCAAGGGCTCGGTCACAAAGCATTCTTGTGCGGCAAGAATCGATCATGTGCAAGATGCGCCGCCGAGAGCCACCATCACAGTGAGTGCCAGGCACAGATACCCAAATGCGCTCTCTGCAGCGGTCCGCATGAGTCATTCAGTAGAAATTGCCTGAAACTTCACCCCAGGCGGCATGAGTAGGTCGCTCCAGGTGATTCAACTGAATGTGAGAAAGCAGGATACGGTACACGAGAGCCTCATGAACGATAAGCAACTTCAGGATTACGCAGCAATAGCGATCCAACCGAAGCATGTTTTTTCTTCTTTTTCTTTTCTTTTTCTTATCAGTAGTGGGTGCGCAATTTTATTTGGGCACCTAGGTGCCTATGTATTGGCCGCCGCACCCAACCAATGCTCATGTAACTTGTGGCTGATTGTGGCGCACTTACCTTGTCAACGCGTTGCAGGTGAACGCGTTCACGCGTAACTTGCCATCAGCATCTGCAGTAACGCAATGGTGAAACCACTTCAACAAAGCTCAACGCGCTGAATCACAGGAATATCAACTGCGACTGGCAGCGTTTTTGTTTCATTGCCTCTGTTTTGCGCGATACGGTGTTGTTGACCTTATTTGGACTCGTCACATACGCCGGCTGACCAGATCCCTACGACTTTTTTGCTTTACATTTGAGAACTCGAGACAATATGGTTGCTGCTACACGTTCCAAGCATCATGGTACGACTCATCTCCAGAAGCCAGTTGAGAGTAAAGCTTCTCCAATCGCCGGCAAAGTGCAGTCGCCGTCTAAGGGAGGCGCGACTCAGAAGATCGATCCCGGCTTTGAAAAAGACGTTGCGATTGACGAATTCATTGGCCATCGTGTTGACACCGAAAACTCCACCGTAGACATCCAAGTCAAGTGGCAAGACGGGGAAACCACCTGGGAGTCAGAATGGAGTCTTCAAGAAAAGGTGCCCTCGCTTGTCTTCAAGTACTGGGAAAAGCTGGACGGTCGCGACGCTGCCACCAACCTTGATACCTATCACGTCTTCAAGATCCTAAAGCGAACCCCACTCTCGGCCAAGTCCGGAAACTTCCAACACATGTATCAGGTACAGTGGGTTGGTTACCGTCCAGCCGAATCGACTTGGGAGCACGAGTCCAAACTGCGCACGATTACGCTCGATATGTTGGAGAAGTTTGAGACTAAGCAGTTGGCTAAGGGTGCTTCAGAGAAGCGCAAGAGCATTCGTGGGCCTGGACGACCCCGAAAGAAGCCACGAGTGAAGGACTAGATGGTGATAGATGGCATGCGTATATGTAGATAACGCAAGCATAGGAGATGAACAACCATCGATAATGATCTTGCTTGTACTTGACTTGATACCAAAACGCGTTATTGAATCAGTCTTTGCGTGTTCCTTTTTGGCAAGGATGAGAGCAACACAATTCAATTCAACGTAAGTCAATTCATATCAACATTTTGTTGAGGAACCAATAGAATATGTGTATTTTAGCTCACCCCCTGACCTAATCTACATATCCTAATGGCTCTTCGACATTTTGAATAACGTATATTGCTGTTACTTGCCTGCACACTGCTCTCATGCTCTGCAGCCACTGAACAATGGTGTCTTCAATGCGTCCAAGGCTGCCTATCGAAAAGAACTGCAGAAACTCACCAGCCTGACCGATTCTGCGCTGGTGGACAAGGTCAACTTCATCAGGGTCTATGCCAGAGCCATAGCAGTAGGTATGACGAAGAAAAACATCCTCTCAGGCTGGAGAGTGGCGGGAAACTGGCCGATTTCACGTCGGAAAGCGCCCATGCACCCTGAGAATCAGCCAGACAAGAAGGAAACGACGCCCGGGTCAGACAGCCACAGAGACGGGCAAGTCGACTCTGATCATACGCCAACGACCAGCCGCCACATCAGAGATCTGGGGAAGAACAAGAGCCTATCAACAATAAGGCGCTAAGTCAAGCACCCATGTAA
>JABCJY010000965.1:0-34961 GCA_013184415.1 Fusarium concolor
TTGAATTGAGGTCAGCGCTGCTTTGGGTTGGTAAATAGCTTACAGCAAGCCCAATGTAAATTGTAACAGTAACGACCACTATCAATATCCCTGACCAGCTGGACTCATTGCCGTATGAGGATCTGGAAACGAAGGAGATTACCCTGCGGATAAGGACTGGTTGAGAATACTTCGAGATGATAAAGAGCAGTCTGGGGATTACTGCAGTGAACATTGAGGATGAGAGGCATCGCAGTAAAGCCAAAGGTAGCTCAATACCTCTTTCTGGTTTTTCTGGTGGGTATATAAGCATTTTCCTACTACATAGGCGTTGCCCGAATAAACTCACTTCGAGAATTCCAAGAATTCACTATGGACCGTCGTAGAGTCTCAGTAAGCAGCAAATTGGGGACTCCAGGCAAGTCTTCCTGCTTAAGTCCTGCATGTCGACCTGCAAGTAATGTAAAGGCTACCCAGAAGAGAAAAAGTCGACCCAATAATCCCGTAGTCTCCTCTGGAGATAAAGTGGCGTAGGCAGGGTAAAGATTTGAGGCTTTGCTTTGACTCTCCAAAGTGATAATTGGGACTTTCAGCAACAAGTTTGTCGTTAACAATACGGCAAGATACTGAGTGTGAGGATTATTGTTCGATGCAAGACAAATAATCCATGCCATGTCGTAAACAAATGCGATGAGTAGAAATAATACGAGGCCATCTGATGGCTTCACAGATCTCCTATGGTTGAGCCATAACAACCAAATGAGTAAGATGTGCGACAAACTCGACGTGATTACTTGAGCAGCGATCAAGTGTTGGACAGCGAAATTAAATGCCCCAGCTAACATCAGCTGTGTCGATAAGGACGTCATCATGCTGACACCCGCAAGCCCCTGAGCTATGTAAGCTCCTGCAAATAATTGTAGGTAACAAGTGACGAACCGCTTTTATCGAAGCTCTGTACGAAGGATGAAGCTTGTTTTTGCATCTCTGCAGCTTATGGATGCGATGTACAGCGTACAAGACAAAAGCCGCATTGGTAATAATTGATGCTAATGTGACAACTTCACATGGCGTAACTAGCCATGCTTGCGAAACATCGGTTCGCCACATACTGAATAGGGTAGGGGTAGTCAGAATAAATGGTGTAATTAGAAGAGATTGGCTTGTAGCAAGTGAGAATTGTATCCTTGGTTGTGAATATTGTTTGGAAGCAATTCAAGCCGTTTGTCTATTTATGGAAAAATCCAGCTATGTTCTTGATTGAGTAAGCCAAAAACCCCGTATAAAGATTCTTCCGTTTTTATCTTGAGCTACATATCCCTGAGAATCCCGTGTGACAGGTCAGATGCACCACAATATCAGAACTACATCTTAGCCACGGCATATTAGGTATAGATCTAGGTACTTTAGGTACTGCATACTGCAGATCGCAACTTTTCACCCCACCAAAATATAGCCTTGAGGTAGGTGTATGTGGCAATTTGATTGATAGCCAACCAACACTGGGTCAAACTCCATAGGAATGTATCAGACCTATGTGAGAAGTCAGCATAGTCACTATTTATTATTTAGTAACATGTAGTAAGGTATTCCGTAGTTTATTGCCCAATCCCTCTTTTCTACCCTTAAGTTTTACTAGAATACGCCACATCTTGTATCTACTGGCCAATGCGAAATGCTCATCCATATCAGGTGGTACTGTGCTGACATCCAACTACTTGACCTTCTCCTTTCGGCCAATCTCCACAAATCCTCCTGACTTATAACCTCCTCATACATCCTTCTTACGACCGTAACAGCATTCTCTAAATACCTCAAGATGCAAAACCATGATGACTTGTTTTCACTTGTCACCCCCTCTCTGTTAGATAAAATTGTCGATGGATATCTCCCATTCTCGAAAACCTCCGAGCTAAACTTCTCAACTATTCAATCACCCGAAACAGCCGAGCATTTCGCCAAAGTCTGCGAATCAAGCAAAGCACGCGAAGCCCTCATCGCTCTCAGTCATTTAAGCCCTGATGGCAGTCCCCCCGACATAGATCTTATGACATTCCTTCCTCCCCCAACGTCCTCATCTTTCCCACAGCAGCGTTTCGGCCTCCAGCTCCTTCTTGATCAAGCTTCCAGAATTCTCTTCACAGGAATTGATGCGCGTTGGCAAAGCGCCTATTTTGGGCCGTTGGCGAGAAGGCTCGCTGGGCAGTGGATTGAGCTATCAGAGGAGCAAAAGCCATATAAACGACATCGATGGCAGGACGCAGGAGTCAGTAGTTTCAGCTATTGGGTTGCAACGCAGATTATGTGGGCAGCTCCATTCCTCCATGCAGAAGATCTACAGAGTCAGAAAATTGGCCTATCTTTGTCCGAAGAACTACGACAAGCCGTCGAAGCACACTCTAATAAGCTTGATCCCTATCGCTTAAGAAGAGAGGAGACATTAAAAGACAATCTCCTTTTCCTACGCGAGGTCTTTAAAGGTCCGCCTCTCCAAAAAGGCGAGGATAGCATTAGTATTACTTCGTGGACATTCTGGTGGTGCATGATTCTCGATTCGCACTGGCCGATTATTGAGAAGTTTGGAAGATATCCGTATAGGAATGCTATTTTGGGGAGAACGAGTACGGAGGAGGAGGAGTGGTGGTTCTGACCAGCCCGATGTATGGAATCTTGTGTTGCAGGCAAAAGAGGGCAAAGGACTTACACTCAAGGAAATGCACTCTAATGCAGAGATTTTCATGCTTGCTGGGTCGGAAACGACTGGTAAGTAATAGTTAATGTGAAAGAGATGGATTTGGTTAACAAATCATTCTGCAGCGACACTTTTGAGCGGCGCCATCTACTATCTTCTCACCAACCCTGATAAGATGAAGACACTACTTGAGGAGATTCGCGGCAGTTTTACCAGTACCGAAGACATGACACTCGAAAGGCTTGCTGAGCTAAAGTACATGCATGCATGCTTGAAGGAAGCTCTCCGTATTTACCCGCCAGCCCCCATCGGAAGTCCAAGACTCATGCCCAAAGGGGGTCAAAAGATCTTAGGCCAGCATATTGCAGAAGGGACGTGGGTATCTGTTCATCATTGGTCTTCTTACCAATCCAAAGCCAACTTCGCTGATCCCGATGTCTATGCACCTGAGAGGTGGCTCAGAACAGATTCAAAGTATGCAGGAGATATTTTGGAGGCTCACCAGCCGTTTAGTTTCGGATCGCGAAATTGTCTTGGACAGAATATGGCTATGCATGAGATGAGAATCATTTTGGCTATGCTGCTCTTCAAGTATGACCTTGAGTTATGCGACGAGAGTAAGAATTGGACGGATCAGAAGGCGTTTGTGTTATGGGATAAACCTCCATTGTTGGTCAGGGCGAAACCTATGGCTATGGATGTCGTGTAGAAACATACCGTAAATTCAACAAGTCCTCCGTTTTTACCTCAAGTTACGAATGGTTTCTTTATCAGATGATTTCAGTTCCAAATTGTTGTAGTTTTTCTCATCTGATTTGACCAGTTCGACGAAGATGACACATGTAAAAGTTGTCCCCATTTCAGCTTGAAGACGTGCATGAAGTTAATAGAGTGAGTCCCCGACCAATGGCTATTCTCTGCGTAGGCTACTATGACACTAGTCGAGTAGATAAGATAACCAAGATTGCGACTCCACTATCAAACTCAACAAACCCGATGCCATATCAGGGAACCGCCGACATTCCCTACATCTGCCTGAGACATAATAACCTGAGCTCGTTCATGCACACTTTTTCTCAGAGGATTAAATACCGCAGTCTTTCTTATGAGCCTTCAAAATCTTGCCCAATCTCCATCTTAAGCTTTTCTCAGCTCATTCCATCTCCACAACGGTCATTCCATCATGCCGCAGCCCGGTGATCCCACTCATCTATACCCTGGCGTCAATCTCGCCCTTCGAGAGATGCCCGACAGGCATGCAAGATACAGCAGCACAAAGGAATCCTTATATCCGATTGGGTTCCCCGAGCATCCAGGGGGTGACTCAAAAGTTATCCCTGTGAAAGAGGTTGCGATGATGATTCTCATGGACACATTGACGGACAAGCCAGATTGGCATAAAAAAGTATTTGACGAGGCAATTGTTCAGAAGTGGCGAGATGAGGCGCGTGCGATGTCTGAGGATGGTCTGTACGCGAGAATTCTGCAGGATAAGTTGGAGGGAGGACCTCCTATGCCTGGATCGAGGATCATCACTGATGCGGCATTCGACTATGTAGGTTTATGAACCTGATGCGATTCTACCGGATCGCTGACTGTGAGATGGTAGTGCATTGAGGAATTGCGCGATAAGGCAGAATATTTTCTCAATTCAGGCCTGATACCGACTATGGATGGACCGGGCAACACAATCATTAAGTCAGATTCCTACATCGACGAAGCTCTTCACCAGGATCTCAATAAAGCATGTAATGCGCTTCGGGAAGATCAGGCAGACAATATTGATTGGCATCCACGCAGTAACGATATGGTCCAAGATCTGATTCACCCTTCGATGTACCATTTTGTCTATGGCAAGATGCACCAGACTGCCCTTACCAAAAATTGAAAACACTAACAAATCTCAGATCGCTCACCGTTCATCCAAGAAGAAGTGGTTGGTGTCTCGAACGCCCTTGACTTCATTGGTCAAGGCGAGCCCGTCAAGGGACAAACCCCTCTGAAAGTGCCCTATAATGCGTACGGGTACAGTATAGGTTCAGGGCAGATCCGCCCAGAATACTGGTCCGAAAAGTACCAGTGGCTACCAGCTAATGTTGCCTTTCAAGAGGATGGCAGTGTCAAGTTCACAAGTTACGTAAACAATCTCCATCCGACGAAGTTTCAAGATATCTACAAAACTCTTGAGACAGCTATCAACAAGGCCATTCCAGCTTGGAATCAATGTCTGCGACACTATTGGGGACGTGCTGCAGGAAGGGAAAATTCCAGGTTTGCTTGGATAGATGTTGCAGAGTGAGTACCAATTTATTGGTGATCTGACCATGTTTTCGGGATAACTGACGTATCTGTAGTGACGAAGACGACGAGAATTGGATTCCAGAGTACGACCTTGAAGAATTTAAAAGCAAGGACGTCGAGCTCACCAATGATGAACTGGAAGAACTTGAATATAATTGCTATGATGCTGCCGAGAACCCAATTGAAGTTGATGAAGAGGAAGAAACTCGACGATTCAATGAGGGTCTTCCTCCTCTTACCCCCAACGTCGATGAGGAAAGCTTGGCCAGAGCAAAATGGGAGAAGTACCGTTGGGCAAAGCTCCCTGATCCATTGTCATTTGAGGCAGTTGACTACACACCGAGGGAGACTTTACGCGAAAAGTTCACGGAGCATGGTCTGCAGGTCATTATCAAGATGGCTAGTATTGAGCTCACCCCTGAGAAGCCCGAGTTTCCCGCCGGAGGCTGGCACGTAAGTATGTTCCCGCGATCGAAGTATATGGTACTGATCCAGATATCCAGCTTGAGGGCCAAATGAACGAGAAAATTGCTGCAACAGCGTTGTACTATTTCGATAGTGAGAATGTAACGGATGCTCGCTTGGCCTTTCGCATGCAGACCAGCTACTACTTGGATGAGGACCTAAAGACTAGCCAGGGTCAGTTTAAGTATGCTGAGGCGGTATACGGTACACTTCTTGACGGAGGTTCTTCAGGGCCTTCAGGCGCTTGCATACAGAGCTATGGAGATATTGAGACGCGAGAGGGTCGTCTTCTAGCTTTCCCAAATGTCTTGTAAGTTCAAACCCCGTGATAGCTTATGGGTTTACTGATGCTCAAGTAGTCAACATCGCGTGTCTTCTTTTCAATTACAAGACCCAACAAAGCCAGGACATAGACGCTTCATAGCTCTATGGCTGGTGGATCCTCACCAGAGAATTTTGTCAACGGCTAATGTTCCACCTCAACAGAAGGACTGGTGGGTTGGGGAGGGCGAAGTGCCTAAAGGACTGATGAGCGTAGAGGAAGCTCGGGAGCATCGGCTGAAGTTGATGAATGAGCGGACTGCGGAGAGAGCACAGAGTGGTTGGCATTCGGTCAAGTACAACTTCTGCGAGCACTGATGATATCTTGGCCATAGCTAGGCAGAGTCGAATTGGAAGCTGTGTTGATACACATGATGTCCTCACAAGATATCAGTGTGTAACACAAAATAATTCTGGAGTCCGGTATAGGCAGCCATGTAATACTCAAGATGATTCATCAAGATGATCAACAATGCCAAGTCCTTATACCGCACTACCAAGCTCTCAACGGACGTCAGCTAGGACTTCACCGAAGTACAATCGTCACATTCGGAGATATGAAGCGCTCAGTATGACATGTGGAAATTACAACCAAGACTTCTCCCAAAAAATAATCGATCAAAAATATCACAACCCATCAAAATACGGGAAACCTCGACGTTACGTTGTGTCCGACACTATGTCTCACTATCCAACCACATCGTAACATCCTTGTCCCAAGACAAAATAATCTCATGATCGACAGCTGACTGTCTCAAATTCTCAGCTCTCACTGGCTGCGGAGAAAATTGATCTGCGTCCGCAGGATTAGGGCCAATTCGGGCCAAGCATTGGTACATGCCTCGTAAAATCTCCAAGTGCTGACATGTGCATGTACCACACGACATGGGGGGCGAGCGAGGCTTTGGGGAAATGAGGCCTATTTCTATTATTAGCTTTTTGACGTGTAGCAAGTGTAATTGTAAAATACGCCCATTTGGAGAAGTATAAGAATTCGATGATGAACTCGATATTTTGTTTCAAGTCAACATCCGACATTCGTTCTTCAGACAGTCACACAATCAATCTTGCATATACAACTATCCACAAGTACCAATAACAATGCATTTCACAAACATCCTCGCTGGCACTGTCACCGTGCTCGCCTCAGCCACTGCTGCTCAACCCGCTGCTCGCCAGGCACCCACTGCCTACGCCAACGTCATGGTCTACAACTCTGCCGACCACAGCCAGCAGCCCGTGCGAATTCCCCTCGCACAACTCACCACTCTCAACTACAAGGTCACCAAGCTGGACCTCATCAGCCTCAGCGTTCATATTCCCGACATTCCTTCACCTGATCTGGCAGATGTCGTCTGCCAGCGATACAAGGACAAGTACGGTGTCCAGTTTGGCAGCGCCGAGTTTGGCAAGGACAACCCGGCTCTTATTAGCACCAACCCTGTTGACTTTGGCTGGGTTCTGTGCTACCATAAGAACAAGTCTTCTTAGATAGATTCATGGTGATGGCGGGAGGGTAGTGGGATATAAATAATTAAACTGGCAGATTGACCCGGAGGACAGATTGGGTTATATTATTTCTTAGACCTATATATCAGCTTACGCGCTGTGTAATTTAAAATTTCTACGGACCTTAGAGGATGCGCCGTGGAGACTGGGCTTACAAATCGGGGATTGTGAATTCTCGTCTAATTGGTCGGCTCGTTTAGTCAACTTTCAGGCTGCTGTCAGCCTCCCAAAAGAAGCATCTTGTTTCGAATGACGGCGTTACATGTATGCAAACTGCTTATGCTTTAATGGGATTAACTGTCAAAACTCCGGTGGTCCTGAACCTGATTACCAAGCTTACAACGAACCCTTCATCAAGATAATGGTAGTTCGGTGTGTTTTCGACGGATTATGGATATGCGCCAAAATCAATGTCACCGCATTACTATGGAGCCTCGTATGGGCATAAGGATTAACCCGATTGTCACTTGGCAGAAAATTGACTTGATCACCTATACAATACAAGCATATAGAAATTTTCTATTGAAATATTAATTAAAGCCATGAATCCTCCATGGAGTCTGGCATTCAGTATCACGATACAGCATCATAACATTTTCCATTCCTTCTTGACTGTACAACATTCATCACACCGCAAACTTCTTTGCAAAATCAACTACTATCCATCATGTCTACAGAATCAAGACTCTGGCAGCCCCTCAAGCTTGGAAACATCACTCTCTCGCATCGTATCGCTCTCGCACCTCTAACTCGTCTTCGAAATGACGATGACCATCTTCCTCTTGACTTGATGATCAAGTACTACGCCGATCGAGCATCCACGCCTGGAACTCTTGTCATTGGCGAAGCCACAGGCGTTTCCAAAACTGCAGAAGCACCCAATGCCCCGGGAATCTCTTCGCCAGAGCAGATTGAAGGTTGGAGAAAGATCTACGATGCTGTTCATGCAAAGGGGAGCTTCATGTTCCAGCAACTTTGGGACCTTGGTAGAGCTGGTTACCCTGAGTACCTCAAGAGCCGTGGATATAAGTACTCATCCAGTAGCAATCTCCAACTGGAAGGTAAAAGTGTTGCCCCAGAAGCTCTGACTGAAGAGGAGATTTGGGAGAAGATTGCGGAGTTTCGCCAAGCTGCCAGAAACGTCATTGCCGCTGGTGGTGATGGTGTAGAACTACACGGTGCTCATGGGTACGAATCCATATGCAAAGAAAGATCCTGATAGCTAACTTCTTTTCTAGTTATCTGATCGATCAGTTCATCAGCGAAAGCATCAACAACAGGACCGACAAGTGGGGAGGTTCCGTTGAGAACCGCGCCCGCTTTCTCCTCGAGATCATCAAAGCCACCGTCGAAGAGATCGGCGCTGAGCGAACTGCCCTTCGTCTCAGCCCCTTTGCAACGTTCCAAAGCGCTTATACCGCCAATCCATGGGATCAATTTGGGTATATCCTCAACGAACTCAAAAAATCAGGATATAAGCTCGCATACATCTCACTTGTCGAGCCCCGCGGTAACCCAGCGACACTCGGCGATGACGCGCCTGCTGTACTTGAGAGCGATAACGCTACGCCTTTTGGAGAAAGGAGGCAAAGTCTTGAGTATTTTCTTGAGATGTGGGATAACCAGTCTCCTGTGATTGTTGGCGGTGGATATATCCCAGATAACGTTTATGATGCTGTGGATGGGAGTTATAAGAAGTGGAATGTCGTGGTTGCGTTTGGCCGATGGTTCATTTCTAACCCAGATTTGGTATTTCGCCTCAAGCATGGTGTGGCATTGACACCTTACCAGAGGGAGACGTTTTATGCTGCCAAGTCTAATAAGGGATATAATGACTATGCTTTCAGTCAGGGATTTCTGGAGGCTTTCAGGGCATAGACTGGAAGGCTTGGAGGCAATGTATTTATCCAAAAGCGGATCAACTTATTTCACAGAAGAATAATAGCCTGAAATAGAAGATTTTGAAGATATGAGCTGTCCGTGCTTTAACTCGACTATCTAGTTTATGCCACTATGTCTCTCCCTGTTACCCACCCTCCCCCTGTAGGTGGGACGAGGCTAGGAGGAGGTAGTACTCGCGAAGTAGATTCGGTCTCCCAGTTCGGCCAGAAGTGCGCATCTTCTGCTCTTTCAACTCCCTTTTGCCATATCAAAGTCGGGTTTTGTTGGAGTTCAGAACCATGTCGTCTCCACAGATCATGGAGAGCTTCAGAAAGCTGGTTCAGTCCCAAGCTCACCCACCAGCATTCTCTCATTTGTAAAGAGCTGAGCCCTGACTGCGGTGATAGATATTTAACGAGAGGGAGAAACTGGCTGAGTCTGGGCGCTAATCCGTACATATAAGCTGCTTCAACCCACATCGTGACTCTGTATCGGTTCACTAGAAACTCAGATAAGATAGTCACCCACAGTGGAGGGGGGTCGAGAGAGGGGTGCACTTCGCCATATGTATGGGCTTTGTGAAGATGGTGGTACCAAAAAAGAGCGCTGTATCTTAGGAACGGATACTTTTCCTGCACCTTTTGAGCTGAAGTCTTTTTGTCCTGCAATTCATGTTCTTCTTGGGCAGTGGCTTGAATCGTGTTACTCGATGCTTCGATATTCCAAGAGCAAAATTGATCTGGTTCTTCAACTTGCTCAAGAGGCTCAGCGGGTATGTCAAAAGTCAGGTGAGATAGACAAGTGGTAGCTAGATTGAAATGAATTTTACCACAGTCTGTGAGCGAAAACATGTCTTCTGGACTAAGCTTCAGGCCCCAGTGACGTTGAGGACTAGGACGCTTTTCACGTTGCTGAATGAAACCGCTGGACTGTGGGTAAGGGGCCGGTCGGTCGTGGCGCCGACGACTGATAGGTCTCTGCCAACGCCCAGATGTTTCATTTGTCTCCCTAGGTATGGATAAGACATCTGTGGCATCTGGTAGCTCCTCGTCATCTAACGACTCAGATTCTGAAGGATCAGTCGGTGCCCCGCAGAGAAAGTCTCTGAAAGTGACATGAATGAAGGACATTCTATTTGCTGCGGTTGAAACCTCTACTAACGAGGATGTGATCATCGGAATACACTCTGGATACTCAGGAAGATAGTCCAGTTCAGTGGTCGTCTGACCTGGTGTAAGAGCTAAGATCACACGGAAGGCCGCCAAGCTGATTTGCATCGATGAAAAGCTTATCCACTGGAAGATCTTCTGTGCAATGTCCTGTTCCTGAGCAGTTTTGCACCTGATCGTGTGAAGGATGCGACCGTAGATAGCATCCAGGCCATAGAGGAGGCCAGGGTTCTTCAGGATTCCAAAACGCTCTCCCGGAGTGAGGCCTGGAGACCCAAGAAGGTTCACCAATAGCTGAGCCCACAAAAATAATCCTTCGGCCTTGTTGGAAAGGTTGGTGATGAGGTCTAGCGACACCATTTCTATCAGATCTTTGACAGATCTAACGGAGAGGCCGAAGAACCCTCTCACTACGAACTTTTCGAGGTGATTGTGTATGTATCGCCCAATGTCGTCAGTCGTCAATGTGGGGGTAAGCCGGATCCTGGTTAAAGTGCCGTTGTAGTAGGTCCACGAGGATGGTACTCGGACATTCGGCCTTCCAAGAAGAATGAATCGGCAATCATGGTCGATACATAAGCCTCGAATGACTTCCAGTAGCATATCAGGCTCCGAGCATTCATCCACGCCATCAATAACAATAAAGGTCGGATGCTGACGTAATAGAACATCAAGAATTAGTCTGATATCTCTCATCGAAGACCTTCGCTGCCCACTTCCAGTGTCTGTCTCAATCATAGCCAATGAATCGAGAGATATGGTATCGTTACGGTGGATGTGAACTAGTTGCGCAGCAATGGCCCTAAAGGACAGGTCGGGATGTTGAGCCATTTCTTGGTCCAGCTGGCTGAAATGAAAGAATGCTACTGCCGGTGGCGAGTCGGTGACCTCTTGGGCTGTATTGATCAGGTCCTCGGCAATTGTAACCGACAAATATGTTTTCCCAAACCCCGGCTTGGCTTGAAGTCTTAAGTTAATATTTATAAATCTCAACACCGTTAGTGGGGCACATACCTTGAGCAAAAATAATCTGTTTCAGCCAGTCATCTCTGCATTTGTTCCGGAAATGACTATCGGGAAACTCCCTCGTCTTTAGTTGTACATACTCTGGCATTTCTAGGAACCAATGACCTGAATTCGGATAAATCCGATCCCTGACTCCCTCATAAATCGCCATATAATTAGAGCTGTTGACCCAAATCTTTAAATTCCGTACTTGCTCAGCTAAAAGCGTATTAGTGGACAGCTCGAATAGTTTCTGTCAGTAGTTCGCTGACCTGTTCCTGCCCTCTGCTTTGCAAGTTCTTTTTCGGCATCCTTTTCTGTGATTCGGACGAAATCCTTAAAATCGGCAGATAGTTGATTAATCACGCCATGCTCTTGAATTTTCGCCTCTGTCTCAAACCAGATCTGGTGCTTTCTAATTCGTTCAATCAGTTGGGAAAACCTGAAGTCAAATGGTTTAAGCATCATTTCAGTCCCAAGTAAAGCCCGGCGAATCCTCCCTTTGTTGTGCTTTGAAAAGATAAAGTATAAAGAAACAGTAAACTCTATAAAGTCGTGATATATAAATGCCAACGCTTGGCCTAGGCGATTGGATTTCGAAATATCCTTATTTTGTCTGCATAAATTGTACCAGTCTCGGTACTGTGGGAGAACAAAGCTTATCCTTTCGAAAGTCTCTGAGGCCTTAGATAAGAAGTCAATGAGATTACTCCCCAGCTGCGATGTCATGTATCAGAAATTGGTCACTACTAAACGATAAGGTTGTAACATGCCTTGAAGATCAGCCATATAGACCCCCAAAACCACGCCACCCATTCTGGTTTGATCGAAACATAGATGCCGATGACATCGAAGAAAGGGGCGAAAGCATCGGAAAACGCAGCTATGCGCTGACAACACCGCAGTAACTTTGAGCGACTCTCTGGAAACTTGTTCAAAGTCGTTTGCATAGCTGTGAGCATTTCTTGGTGGTTCTGGAAAGTTTGAAAGTGCTTCATGTCCTCTTGGCTCAAGCCATTCCGAACGGTCTGTAACGCTGCGTTAAACAGCTGTTCACTGAGCACTATTAGAGAAAGCTAAAAGAGGCTGAAGTAATGAATTATTCACCTCTCCATCTTCGGGTAAGGACCAAAGCTGCTGGCTGGTCTTGTATTTTGTTTATCTGATATCTCTCGTACGGATATATGTGCTGACTTGGCAAGCGATAACCCCGCAGATTCTCAACACCCCTGCAGTTATCCTCTTATCTTATCAAGATTTGACGGAATCCAGATCAATGTACTTCGTACCTTAGTTAATCCTGTTTCTATTGGCTCGATAGATACATCATACGGCCCCGTTGAGTGTTGCTATGCTCAATTGATTCCTCTGTGGCCGCCCAATCCTCAAGTGCCATCTGTCTGTCGAGATTTTTCAACTAACGCTATTTTATGCTTGCACTCTACTTGTTAAGTCTAGGTGCTCTCTCGGGATCTCTCCACCAAAGACAAGCCTTTGTTCGAATATTATCCTTCTCAACCTTTGTATCCTTCGGCTGCACAACGATCTGTTTCGGTGATCTATCTTTGCCCTGATAATTTGGCCATTTGGGAGAACCGGGATATCTATGAGTGTTGGGGTCTCCAGTAGCCACAAAACTAGACAGATATCCGTGGTAAATGTGGCTGATCTCGGGGTACTGCGTAGTTGGCTCGTCCCAGGTGTATGCCGTGTCTGCAGTATGAGGGATTCCCTTCCATGCGGGAAATGTGTTGTTGGTGTTGAAGCGGACCTTCCAGGTTGGAACGCCGGCAATAGATGCGCGGTATGCTGTCTCTTGACCGGGGCAGATGTAGGCGTAGTCACTCCAAGCAGCTGAGAGACGGTTATACTGAGTGCTATTGGGCGAGTTGGCAAAAGGTGAGTCCTTGTGCTTTGCTGGATCAGGATACAAATCGCTCAGTTCCTTGAGGTCCTTCTTGGTCATTGCTGGCGAGATGTTGTGGAGATAGTCCAAGAACTCCTTGTTTGTCTCCAGGTTACCAGGAGTATAGAACTTGGCTTCATCATTGACGGTGGATGAGATAGTTGGGATGTGGAAAAAGGTTCCATCGTAGCCAGACTGGGAGCCTGGCTTCTCAAAGAGAGGCCCTCCATGCACCGGCTGGAAGGGCCAGGTTAACTTGGGATCATAGTCGTGATACAGCTTGGTGCTGATGTTTCTGATAGCGTTGATATCTGCTCCTCGAAGGCACTTCAGCATAGCCTTGTTGCCCTTCTTCTTATCGCACCCAAGGTAAGCGATATACTCGTCGTACTGACGCTTGTACAGGGGATATGTAGCATTCGGGAAAGCTCGCGAAGTGACCGAGCCAGATTGGTGAATTGCCCGCGCAAACAAGGGCTTGTTATCCTTTCCGTAGTTATGGAAGTAGTGGATTCCCACGGAGTGACCGCCAGCAGAGCGCCCACCAATAGTGACGGCATCCTTATCACCACCGAAAGCACCAATATGCTTTTGAACAAACTCCAAGAAAAAGCGCTGGTCGCGGATTCCCAAGTTGCTCAAACCCTCGTCTTGGAAGAGCTTGGATGGAAGAAATCCCAGCGAGTTGACACGGTAGTGGAAGTTGACCACTACGATGGGAACCTTGGATGAAGCGGCGAATGCAGCAGCGTCGAAACTGGCATAGCTTCCCACGCAAAAAGCACCTCCGTGGATCCAGACGAGCACAGGGAGTTTCTTGCTCAAGGGCACGCCCTTCGTTCGAAACACGTTGAAGTTGAGACAGGCTTCACTCTGGGACTCGAGCGGAGTTTTGGCGGAAAACTCTTGGATACAAGTCTTTCCATAGCCATCAGCAGCTTTGACTCCCTCGAAACTTTTTGGCCAGTCAACGGCCTGGAAGCGCTGGTCGCCGATAGGTTGGGTGGAATAGTCCATGCCTAGCCAAGCATCAACGGAAGCTGGCAGGTCTTTCTTAGTCAGGGTGCTGTTAACGGTGGTGCCGGAGAAGCTGCCATAGCCATCAAGCTTGACGGTGTTGTAACCTGTTCCTTGGGCCTGTTGGACAGGCCAGAGGGCCAGCAACGCTGGGAGATTTGACAGGACCTTCATGGTGATTCCTCAGGATGGAAGCCTGGACAAAACACAAATGAGAGAGAAGAGGAATTTGATCATAACTTATATAACTAACCAACTTCCAATTAAGCTTAACAATACCCCGCAAACTAAACGATATCGCCCCAACATCCCGGTTCAACTACTGAAATCGTCAAAGTACCGAGATCGTCGGGGGCATTCGCCAGAACAGGTGGAGTATTGTATCATTCTCGGGAGTAGAACTGTATCCGACATTGATTCGCCAAGTATCCGCCTTGAAAACGACGATCATTCTTCAAGGGAACGGTGAAGGCATTCCAAATCGCCAAGGATTGTTGATAACCCAGCGCGTCTCTGATTGGCTAGTTTAATCGACCGCTATCATCAGGGTCCGATGGATAGCGGGGTCTTGAGTGATTTGGTTCACTTCGTATTCCTTCTCAATCTGCCATCGAGAAACCGGATCAATGACTTGGCTAGGTAATTCCAACAGACGTATAGCGTGGCCGTGCGAGAGTATCTTATCGCTCTCCAGTCGTGTGCTCTCGATCCATAGCCTGCCTTCTCCAACAACCTGTTCCCAGGCTTGCATCGTTTGAGCGTCAAATTCGAAGTCCCATGTACCGCACCAACTGATTGTCGCAGTCAGTCCCTTTTTGGAGTACGTGAACGCATTGGCATGCTGTCGACCACCATTCCACAGAACAAGAGTCTGAAGCTTCGGCATCTGACGAGAAACCCGCGCAGCGCGTTGTAGCAAACACGAGATCGCATTCGGATCCGCCGCAGCATAGAAGAGCTTCGAAGTCAAAATCAGTGATTCAAGTTTGTCCCACTTCCAGTGTAGTTCACAAGCAGAGAAGAAGAACTGGGCATCGGCGACGAAAGAAATTGAGAGCTGCTCAAGCCTTCGACTGTCTCCCGCAAATTGTGCACTGGTTAGTCTCCTTGGATCTCCCGATATCCTTTTTAACGCAAATTGGGTCCATATCCTTTCTTTGAGTAAAGTCAAACATTCATTGACGTCCTGAAAGATGGTCAAACATCGCAAGTTGGTTGGATAAGATTGGATTATACCCCAGCCTTCAATTCCATGTTAGTATCCTAAAGCCATGGCGTGGGTCATAACTCACAGTTTTCACGATAATACATATCTCCCTCCCACAGTCTGTCATAGTTGCTGAGATACCAGGGCTCAAGATGGAAGTATTCTAGTCTGGGAAGCTTTTCCAACATCTGGACAAGACTGAAGACGGAGAACCGACGACGGCATTGACGACGAACTATGACCTCCGTGACTGCCTGAATGGGCTTGAGTCGCGATGAGAGGTTAAAGCGCATCATTTCCTGAGCCCGCCTCATAATTTGGATCCGCCTGATGACAGAAATATTTTCCCAATTGTGGGCATAATCTCGTGATATGACGGGCAGTCTCTCTTCTTCACCGGAGACGCCGCAGAACCAGTTCTTCAGCCAGTGGTCGTGCATGTTGGGAGTGTATGCGTTTAGCTCGAGTTTCAGTCCATGCTCGGAAGGCTCCCATTTGCTCAAGATGTAGAGAAGGTGTGATATCGAGTTTTGGACTAGAAGGCTGTTACGACGTTGATATTTCCACGGCTCAGAACAACCACAGTTATTGCATTTGTATGGCTGAAGCTCTATGTTAAACCAGATTTGTCGCACTTTAGCCCGTCGCTGTGGGCTCAACATCGCAAGTGCTTTCAGGTGATGCTGAGATAGCTTGAGTTGATGGAAATTCTTCTTTTCCACCACTTCTTGCCACTCTTTGCACACAGATGAGAAGTTTGCTTTGCCGTGCTGTTCATTGGCGAGCAAATTAAGAATAATTTCTCGAATATCTTGGAGAAGTTTCGCCCAATCTGCTTTGGACATGGTGTTGTTAACTAGGAATTTGACGACATAGAGTTGGTGTCTAGTGAACTGAACTGTAACTTTTGTCGAGAGATCAGGTCGATTTGCGTAAAGAAAAAAGTCTTCTAGAATGGACCAAGACTTCACATTGCGGGCTCTGATCTGTCGGATTTTGACTCTGGTTGCGCTCATTTTTTTCTCAAAGTCTAGATGGGGTGGGCATATGGATTTGACTTCAGGTTATTGCGCGTTGTGCGTATACCTTCTTATTCTGTTTATCCTTTTCGATCTGAGATCGATCAAGGTGACACATCTAAAATAAAAAAAACTATATATTGGATACACTTCAGGCACCAGGTTCACGTATAAAAGAGAGGGTTTTAATGGCACGTTCCATCTTACGTCTAAATTAGATAAGATTCATCAAATAAAAGCTTCACGTCGTAAACTATCAGGGTCTTAACTATAACTGCTTTGCTACGTGTTCCTTGAAGCACTAAATTCGTTGAGTTCCTCGTTCCGACCAAGGATCTGTGACCGCCCACATACCGATCCGGCATACAATCGTAATGTCAAGAATCTTACCAAGAACCGAAGCTTATTGTTTCATATCGCTGTCTAAGCAATATTTTTCTTTCTCTTTAAATATCTTAAAGGTTTTGAAGTCTAAAGAGTTATAAGAACTACTTAGATTTTACCTAAATTTTCATAATAACTTTAGGTACTTCTTAACAAATATTTTCGCCGTGACCCTTACGCCGTGTAAATGTAAATTGGCTTGCTGGACTACAAACCTACCCATTCCAAAGACTTATCCCATAGCTTTGACGCTTTTTCCGTATCATATGCATGCTCCGCGTGTCCTCTCGCATAGAGTGGAGTTGAGGCCTCCCACTTCCCGACGATCTGGCAATCCTCAACATACTTCCCGCCTTGACCTTCCAAAGCCTGAGCAGTCGCTGCCCATACACTCGTAGCAGCACCTTGGTCCGGATACTTCCAAACAGTTTGTAGGTATGGGTCCACAGAAAGTCGCTTCGTCTGCTCCTCAGACATGTGGCGTCCCAGATCAGTCAGAATAGCACCAGGTTGAACACTCCAGGCATGGATGCCCTCGGCTGCGTACCGGCGCTCAATCTCGTTGGCAGTCCACAGGTTGGCCGTTTTGCTTTGGGAATACGCCTTGTTGGGATCGTAGCATCCTTCCATGTTGATATTGTCAAAGTCCACTTCACCGAAGCGATGTGCAAGGGAAGTCAACATGACGACTCGAGATGTGCGGTCTGGCGCAGCGCCTTTGGCCAACGCAGGTTGGAGAAGTTGAAACAAGAGGAAATGCGCAAGATGATTTGTACCGAATTGTGTCTCGAATCCATCTTTGGTTCGTCCCTCCGGAGGAGCCATGACTCCAGCGTTGCAAATAAGAATGTTCAACTTCGAGGTCTCAGAAAGAAACTTGGCAGCGCATGAGCGAACGCTAGCCAGTGATTCAAGATCAAGTTCTAGGAGATGAACGCGCTCATCCTCAAGTAGGTCGCCCAATGCAGTCTTGGCCTTCTCGAGGTTGCGAGCTGTGAGATACAGAGTCGCACCAGTGAGGTGCATAGCTTTGGCAGTCTCAACACCGATACCGGCGGAACATCCCGTGATGAAGACAACCTGGCCGCTCAGCTTTCCTTCCAATCCTTCATCTTTAATGATCTGAATGGCTGTTGGACGAGAGTCACCCGGGCCATTGGCAGATTCATGAACGGCAACGTATCGATCAGCCATGGCGATAATCTGGGAAAGCCTAAGATAAAGCTTGTAACTGTAATACAACAGAGATAAATCAAGTATTATATAGGAATTTTCGTCGGCACAAGTGGGATATTCGGAGGCCTTTCTTAACACGAGTCTGTTCTCATGACAAATCAGGTTTCACGATGCGACATGTTGAAAGTGAAACACCATGATGATTCACCATTCACCGCCACACGACTTGCTGCGGGGATTTCGTTTATGATCGTGAAACGGGTATAAATGACCCGTTAATTCCGAAAATATGGGCGCAAATAGAAGCTAACGACAGGCGGGCGTTCCACAAGCGGCGCTTAGCACCAGATATAGTTCGATCTTCCAGTGCACAACCGACGAACTAGGTCAAAAATAGAACGGAGGATATCGCTTCCGAGACATTCTGTTATCTTGTACAGCCTCGTGCTACCTCTTCTTACTCCCAACTGCCGAGTCATAGCGCGACCGCCATATCAAGTATACCTAGCGCAGGGACTAAGACTTGTAGCCTTGCCAGCATCCTTAGGAATTACACCGGCGTTTTTAGCCTGCTGATAACACCAACGCCAATCCTGCTTGCCAAGCTTACCATCGCACTTCCAAGACCAAAAAAACCATCCATCAGACTTCTCAAAAGACTGTGCTTGTGCGGCCCAGTAAGCTTTGTACCACGATTCCTGGCCGTCGATCTTGAACTCGGGGGTGTTCTTCAAAGTGGAGTTCACTGAGAGGGACCATTCACCAACAAAGACATGTCTGCCCATGTCATCTTTACAAGCAGTTTCGATATATGCTTTCTTGTTGCCGGCGATTCTGTTGTCGAAGCTAAGATAGCGGTGTGCATCGAAGAAGATAAGGTCATCATCACTGGGGAGAAAGTCTCTTGGGTCTCCAGATCCCCATGATTTGCCCTACGAGAAATCATGTTAGTGGCGTCAAGTATCTTGGGGTTGTGGGCAGACATACCATGAATTGAATGTGCAGGCGATCAGCTTTAGCAACCTTCAAATACCCCTCCATAGCTTGGATGCGCTTGTACGCACCGGGGTAATAATTCTTGATCATGTCGGCAGCCATGTCTTTCCACTGTCCCCTGGCGTGAACAGGCTCATTTAAGACCTCGAGCATGCCTACAGTGGTGTAGTTGCCATTGGTATGGATGCGCTTCGTCATCCACTCGAGAAACTTATAAGCCCTCTCATAGTTCTCGGGCTTATAGAACTGAGGGTCTGGGACAGACTACCAGAGCGTCAGCGATGCTGATGAAGTTGGGGGGAGTCACCTACATGACCTGTAAACTGCTCGTTCGGGGAAGAGATGCCAGGGCCAGAATGAAGTCCAATAAGCACATAGATGCCGTGTTTCTTGCACCAACCGACAATACGGTCAAGGTGCCAGATGCCTCCGCGGGGCCAGTACTCGTCCTTCTGGATAATGTCTTCGTATATCCAATATCCAACAGGAATACGGACAGCATTGAGACCTATGCTTGCAATCTCCTTGATATCATCCTCTGTGATCCAGGTCTCCCAGTGTTTCTTGAAGGCAGCGTTGGCTTTAGCTTGTCCAATGCCCTTGACGCATTGCCATTCGTCATTGTAGGCGCTGCAGCCCATGGCCTTCCATGAGTCTTCGCACATCCATCGTTCGATGATGAACTGGGAACCAAGATTGACGCCGCGAATCTTGTCGTGGTTTGGCAACCATCGCTCAGTGAGCCTTTCTCCGTTGGCCTTGGCAGCCGCTGTATATGGTAAGCATGTTTACCATTAGAAGGAGGTTGGAATGCATACCTCTAGACTGTGGAGTCCAAGCCTCTGCTGCGGCAATGAGAGAGCACAATGCTAGCTTGAGTAGCATGATGGAGGTGCTGATATTGTTATGTCAGGTAGTTGGAATTTTCTTGCACCGAACTTGTAGAGCTAAACAAACTGACATCTCGTCCGAGGCCCCAGATATATATAAGGAATAGCCTGCAAGGATTACAATCAATTAGATGCAGCTACACGTAAGGTATGAGATGAACGGATTCCATCCGCGCAAGAATCCCGCCCTTTCAATCTGACATCTTGATTTACGATTTAACCATGCATGTTTCCGCGATGCGGAATCCCACAAGGCACGACTTGCTGTTTAAATGGAACGCTGTGATGAAACGGAGGATCGTCGATCATGATAGCCAACAAATGGAACGCCCCTAAGTCCACATTCACCTCGCTTGAGAATACTGCTGGTTGGCTCGTGCCAGGGATTGCGAGACGCGGAGATATGAAGGACTGCGGCTGAACGTTAGATGTGGGTTATTGGATAACTCCACCGGCAACCCTGCCTATCTGATAAACTAGAGCAAATCTCTCATGAATCACATATCTACCATCGAACTGAATTCTTGACTCAAAAAGAACTCTATGAGCTCATTCGAATTGCCAGGCTAAAGGACCGCTCACCATAGATTGGATCTCCTTTAGTGAACCATTCGGACCTTTCAGTATCTGGTGTGATGAGTGGACCAAGACATGCATATGATGCAACGCTGCAAGGACCTGGCAGCGGCCCGAGGGACAAAAACAAGAAACGTCCGCCCTGCGAGGCATTTCCAAGGTCAGATGTTATTTTCCGTCGGTGGTTCCGCCGGTAGTTCCGTCTTATCATCGGTGACGCATCTGCATCTCGAATCACCATTTTCTTCCGCCATAGCATTGCCAAGAAGCATATCACGATCCTCAAAGAGGCCAGCTGGAACCTCACAATTACACAAGCCATACCGCGTTCTTAATCCAATGAGAAGCTGATTAAAGATGTCGAAGGCTGTGTAGAAAATCCAAGCCAATTGGAACAGCACTAATACGAATGGGTTTATACTCAGCCAGACAATTTTCTAAAATCCGGATGATACAGGCTGGGGAACGAACACCTCAGTAGCAATTATTGCGTTGCGGACGTGGATCAGAATCGCAGGGGTTCTCTTAATAAGTCAGGCCGCGTTTTCATCGATTGGGGAATGATGCCTGGGAAAAGTTCTGACGTTAAAGCTGCCTCCATTCATATCTCTAACGCACTGAGATCCACATGATGCCAAGTGGCGTTGCTACTGGCAAACATATTTCAACCAGGACCTCGATTGTAACTGCTCAGGGTTATCCTGCGCGCTTTGCTGTGTTTAGCCCGTCTGTTGATTTACACAAATTTTCTGTTTGTCTCTATACTTGTTTATGAAGATAAAATAAAACCGTGTTCTTTATCATGTTGCCCAGCCTACGCTACCTCTTCTTACATAGTCATGCGCCCAAGGGAGCTGTGATCTGCGTATCTCGCTGACCATCAGTCATGGTCACGACTCATAAACCAAACTGTTGATGTTTATAATAGTTTACCGCGCGGTTAAGCTTTATTTTCATTTTTAACACCCACTACATTTTCAAGAGACTGAATTAAGCTCTGGAGAGACCCCTCTCCGTTTTATTCTTCCATCTAGTGTTAACGGACCTTCCTCGCTTCCTTTGGCATCCTGGCTGCCCAAAATGCCCATTTCCCTTACGTTTTTGCCAATAGAAGCATTTAGTTCTTTCTGTTACTGTCTCTTCCCTCCAGTAATCGATCTTAGTGCTTGCTTTTTTGCTCCCCAGTCATCTTTATACACCTCCATTCAGCAAACCCTTCTTTTATCTGCCAGTCCATTTTGCCATGTAGAAAACTAGTTGTCCTTTAGCAATTTCAATGCACTCTCGACTTTAGGGGAGCTTTCTCTTGCCAGTCGTTCAAATTTCTCTATGGATAAAGAGGGTTATTAGAGTTGCTTATATGAATACTTGGTTATACTTACCGTTGAATGTTCCATTGATTGTGATAGAATGCTAGTAGCTAGAAAGCTAGAGTGTGGCAGAACTAAGATTACTCTTAGACTGGCTAAGATTTTGGGGGATCTTGATATGAGGAAGTGGAATAAGTTCTTTAGGATATTAGTAGCGCTTGAATATATTTGATTATGAGTGGTGATTACTGTGTGTGAAGTGATGAGAATTGTGATGAAACTAGAGGGTAAGTGTTTTGGGATGGCCTGTGATGGCTGACTTAACTGGCCTAAGTTAATGCATAATTGCAGATCTAATAGCAGCCCTAACTTTAGGCTTAATGTATATAAAGCCCTTATTAGGTTTGCCAATCTTAATTTCCGTGTTATAGGAAGTAGGCTTGCCCTTTAGATTGATGGTAGTGACCTTGGCGGTTATGGTGTAAACTGAGCGAAACCAAAGATTTGGCGCAGTTCTGGCCCCGTTGACGCAAAATAGATTAAGGGTCCGGCAGCGAAATAGCATGGCGTTGGATTTTCTTAGTTGATGTGTATTGCGTCGTTGAAAAAGGATGAGGAAGAAACAGCTCTCAACCAACAGCCTCACAAGGAAGATCTTCCCGATTAGAGCATTACCTAGTAAGCACCAATGCGTTAATGCAATGTTTTAGGGTCATCCTCACCATTTATGTGATAATAGAAAACTTACGTCTGAACAATAACTATGTGGTGGCTAATCCAAAAAAAAACATCATTACAGGCGCAGTCCAAAAGACAGACTCAGTTTACTTGAAGAAGGGTGTTCATGGTTAGCGGGCCTAACACCTATTTGGGGGTATTGGTACCAATTGATCGAACAAAATCAAGATATATCTCAGCGAGAAAGATAAAAGGTCACACAGATTACGATATTATTTGTCTGATTCCAAGTGAAGGGTGGATTAAGCTAGGAAATAAATCACTAGGCGAGTATGCAAGGAGAACAGCAATGCCAATTCCTCCGGTCTAACATCCCCAATTTTCTACCAACCTTCAACAAATCATGAGGCTTGTAGTAGTTGTTGTGTTACTTTTACAGACCAACCGCGGAGCGGATAGAGTTGATGAGAATATTGTTGTAGTCACCACCAGCCTCATAGGTTCCGAATCCTCCCAGGTTCTTAGCAAGAACATACTTGCCCTTCTCGTGGAAGGAGGCAGCATTGTCGTAGCTGACATAGATCTGTCGCTTCTCATCATAAAGGAAAGGTGTCTTGCTGCAGTTATCCCAGGTGGAAGCAATGCCAGGAGCAGGGTTACCAGAGGTATCGAGGAACTTGGCCTCTGTGATCAAGCTCCAGAAGGGATAGGTACCTCCAGGAGGGTTGGGGTTACCGCAAGAATCGATCTTGGGGTCGTTGTCCCAGCTGCTGCCCTGGAATCGGTGGGTTGAGTTCTGGGCAGGGTACAGCTGGAGCTTCTTGCCGCCCTTGGTACCGAAAGCAGAGGTAGAGTTGACGGAGAAACCGTGGCCGTAGTTGGGAACACCAAGGACGAGCTGCCTGGAGGGCATACCAGCGCCAGTCCATCCCTTGATGGCATCGTCAGCAGCGCCTTGGTTGTTGCGAGGATCGCAGGATCGGTGAAGGGCAGCGTTGGGTCCAGCGGTAGGAGCCCAGGCACCGTAGAGGTCGTAGTTCTGGAACTGTCAGTATAGCGCAAGTATACTTGGCCTTGAGGGACTTACCATGATCAGGATGTAGTCCAAAACCTTGGCAAAGCCGCTGAGGTCCTTGGACTGAGCACCCTTGTTGTCGTTCCAAGGGAGAAGAGATCCATCAGCAGTAAGGTAAAGTTTCTTGCCCACAGGAGTAGCGCGGAGCTCCTTAAGGAATTCGAGAAAGTTGGTGGTATCGTCCTTGTTGATGACGTTACAGCCGAGGCCTTGACGGTTGGGGTACTCCCAGTCAAAGTCGATACCCTCGAAACCATGCTTCTCGACAAAGTCAAGGCAAGTCTTGACGAAAGCTGTACGGTTCTTGGCAGAACCGAAGCTGGTGGAGAAGTACTTGCTTCCAGTCCAGCCACCAATAGAAATCATTGGCTTGACGTTGTTCTTCTTCGCATCCTTTACGAAGC
Source organism: Fusarium concolor (assembly GCA_013184415.1). NCBI lineage: Eukaryota > Fungi > Ascomycota > Sordariomycetes > Hypocreales > Nectriaceae > Fusarium > Fusarium concolor. The sequence goes on from JABCJY010000965.1 coordinate 23,961, forward strand.
AAGGGATGTTCTCAGGCTGAGAGGCAGAAACGTCAAGGCTACCATCGGGAGAAGTCTCACTGTATCTCAGTCAGTTAAACGGCTCGCGCTAAGAAAATGATTGAATACTTACGCAAAAGCGTACTTGACGTCAGTGAACTTGCTCCACTGCATCTTCGAGAGGGGAAAGCCCCGATTGGCGTGGAAACCAGCAAAGTAAGTCGAAGCTACAAGGTCCGACTTGGCAGCAGGGGCAGCGCTGACGCCGCTGAGGCTCAGCAGGCCTACAATCGAGGCCGAAATAGCTTTGAGAGATGGCATCGTGCAATCAATGACACAAGAAAAAAGAGCGTAAGAAGTTGAAAAAAGAATGTAAAGAGCGAGATGGTTGATTAGCCGGCGTAGGACGCGCGAGGGGTAAGCAAATATATATCCCCCGTCATTTTATGTTGCATTAAATGCTACTCTAATAAGCTTTCACAACTCCGACCCATGGTAATATTAATAAAAAACGCATGAGCAGCATAAAATCGCCTGCGCCGGAGAATTAAGGCTCAGGCCCACGCCCGTTTGTGGTGTTTTAACCGTGCGGCAGTTGAAGCAGTTCCCCTGGATGTTACAGCTAGAGGGCTAGTGCAAAGTCTATTCAGTGTGCTCTCCGCTTCTGGAAAGCTCCCTGTCATTTCCGCATCTGCCGACCTTGGGCTTGAGCGTTTTGAGGACGTGGTGTTGACGCCTGCGAACATTGGGGATTAGTTCGCGTACAGTAGTAGTTAGCGAGATCTGATGGCGCTGTTGACAAGGTCAGCGTCGCGTTGGGTGTCATTTGACGCGTCGATATGGAAGACACAGCGAAACTTTAAATTTATTTGACTTTATTCCATGTTTCTATCGAATACCCATTAGTCAATCTCCCACGTTTTATCATCAGGGTTCATCCGCTTTTCCGTGATATGGTTGCAGCCACGCAATCCGTCAACTGAAATGGCGTTTTCGGTGATTTCCTCTCAACTGCAGCCAACTCAGCTAACAGCCTGAACTCGGGCCCCGGGGAACACCGGCGCATGGGCCTTCATCCCTTTCGTCGGCACGATCCGGGCATCCCACAGTGGGATACCACTTTGCCAAGAGCTGGAGGTTAATCACAGGGTATGCCTGACGACGTAACTACGTAGTAGAACTTTGTAAGAGGGTTGATGAAACATCAGCTCCTTGTTTGTTTTTGCCGACTCTGCCTATTATTGGTGGTTGAAGTGTACAAACCGCATCCGAGCGCGGACTGTTTTTCCCGGCTCCGAGGAAAGCCCACCAATAAGCAGAAACTAGGTTCATCGATGGAAGTTATCGCTTTGAGTCAAGAAGTTATTCAGGCGACTATAATAACCTTTTATAGCTTTCTTGCGGTTCATGCAGCAGCATATTGAGAAACCTGTAAGTTTAGGGTAGATTAGCTAGCGAGTCAGCCCTTTTGGTAAGCTCGGGATCTCTTGCCTTTTGCGCGTATCTCAGCTCTTCCCCACGCACTAAGCCTTCGTAGGGTAGGTAAGTTTGTGGGGTAAAGAATTCATCCTTATCTTGTCTCGAGCGATGATAGCCGTCACTCTCAACGGTAACCCGATTGTCTATCTGGGGATAGTCTAATGTCATGATCGGGATTACTATCTTTCTTGATCAATATCTCGGCACTCCCGGGACTGCGATACTAGGCTGACGGTTTACCCCGGCATTCAATGATAGGAACTGGCTATACTCTTTGGGAAGCTGACAGTATCTGGAATCTTGGATGTTCATGATCAAGAGCACTAGATAGATGACGATGATGACCAAAATGGAAAGCCCAATCTCTGGGGAAATAAGAAACAGTTTCCGAAAGATTGGGATATATAAACTGCCTTGAAGACAGCATCAAACAACCTTCATCACTCAACAATCACACTCAACTTCAATACCTGACTACAAGTCTTATACTTGACAACAACCTCTTCACTTCACTTAAACCACTTCATCTACGTCAAGCACATCCACAACAATGGCCGCTCTCAACGCAGACACCCTCGACATGTCCCTGTTCTTCGGAACAGAATCCCAGAAGAAAGACTTCTGCGACTCCCTCCTCCGTCTCCTCAAGAAGCGCGGCGGTGTCAAAATCGTCAACCACCCCATCCCCTCCGCTGACATCCACGAACTCTTCGCCCAAACAAAGCGCTTCTTCGAACTCCCCCTCGAGACAAAAATGATCGCAAAGCACCCTCCCCAAGCAAACCCCAACCGCGGCTACTCCTTCGTCGGCCAAGAAAACGTCGCAAACATCAGCGGCTATGAAAAGGGTCTCGGACCCCTTAAGACTCGTGATATCAAGGAGACTGTGGACTTTGGCTCTGCTACTGATGATCTTGTTGATAACCTTTGGGTTCCGGAGGAGAAACTCCCTGGGTTTAGGAAGTTTATGGAGGGGTTTTATGAGAAGGCGTTTAAGACGGAGATGCAGCTTCTTGAGGCTCTTGCTATTGCTCTTGGTGTTTCTCCTGAGCATTTAAAGTCGCTGCATAACCGTGCTGAGAACGAGTTCCGCATTCTGCACTACCCTGCTATTCCCGCCTCTGAGCTCGCAGATGGTACTGCTACCCGTATTGCAGAGCACACCGACTTTGGCACCATCACCATGCTCTTCCAGGACTCTGTTGGTGGTCTGCAGGTTGAAGACCAAGAAAACCTCGGAACATTCAACAACGTTGAGTCAGCCGCGCCCACGGACATCATCCTCAACATCGGCGACTCTCTGCAGCGTTTGACCAACGATACATTCAAGGCAGCTTGCCACCGCGTGACATATCCTCCTTCTATCAAGGCTAGCGATGGCGAGCAGGTTATTCCTGAGCGATACTCGATCGCGTACTTTGCCAAGCCTAACCGCAGTGCTTCTCTTTTCCCGCTGAAGGAGTTTATTGAGGAGGGTGTTCCGTGCAAGTATGAAGATGTTACTGCGTGGGAGTGGAACAATCGCCGCATTGAGAAGTTGTTTAGCCCTGAGACTAAGGCTTAGTGGAGTTGATGCATGAAAATTGGATGGATGACTAGATTGTGAGATAGGAATGATTAGCATAGCGGATTTTAGTTATTACAGTTATTTTCTGAAGATTGAATGTTTCTACAGATGTGGCGTTTTTATAGATCACTGGAAGTCGTTGCCTCTTTCTGGCATCTTTTCTAGCTGGTGGCGACATGAAGTTCGAAGCACATACTCGATTCCACTTGTTCTTTTCAACGAAATTTACTATCTTTGCAACTTACGACTCTACAGACCATGCCAATTGAACCTCCAATTTTTTCATCGGGCTTTGATGTTATCTCTAACGATAAGTTGGTTGGCATGTCAGAGTATCCACCTTACAACGCCCTTTACCTTGTCTTCCCTAAATCTCCACCAAAAATGCCACTATCGTGCACTAAATCCTCATCACGCGGGGAGAACCAGCAAACAGAACATTCAAGACTCAGACTAGAACACCTTAGCTTCCCTACTCCAACCTATAGCACACCACTATTTCAACCTCTCAACTTCTAATTGGCCAGCCACAAACCCTCTCGGCCTAAGCGATAGATAAGTTCCCCCCTAAAAAGGAAAGAGATCCCGAGCCCCTTCCTCTTTCACAACCATATAGTAAACTCCCCAACCCTGATCGCTTTCCCTATCCAGAAATCATGGCTAACACTCGACGAACGCATTCTTTTGGCGGCTGCAAGACCTGTCGGAAACGGCATCTCAAATGTGATCAGTCGTTACCAAAGTGTAATCGATGTAAACAGGCTGGTTTGGTTTGTGAGGGATTCACGCCTGCGCTGAGATGGTTGATTTCGACGGGGAGGGAGGTTTATGAACGACAACCGACGCAAGGTGCTGAGGCTGGGGCAGAGCAGTATTCTAGAAGACATTTGTTTACTGGTAAGTTTGGTTGAGGAAGTGGGAATGAAGCTAATTTGTGTAGAGGAGGATAGGGAACTTATGAGCAATGCGTTGGTTATGAATGTTCCGTCAACGGTGACGGCGGCTTTGAATCAAATTGATGAAGAGTCAAAGGGTCTTGATGTTCGGGATGATGCGGCAAACATCTGCGAAGTTGGTCCTTTTCAGGTCTTCAAGTTTGAAACCAGCCGGCCAACAACGATCCCAACGCCAATTTCAGACCATGTTTCCTTCAACGACATGGAACTCGATACTCTAAGCGAGAACCAGACCCAAGATTTCTCAGAAACGTTTGAGAACGATCAAATCATCCCCAACGACCTCCCATCGACTTCACTCGACTTCCTGCACTGGGGTGATTTATTCACCTGGGATGTCAGTGTTCTCGACAATCCGCCTCAACTGCCCTACGACAACTTCAACACACTACCCATGAATCTCAACTGGCCCGAATCCAACATGGGTTTCTCCGACTCATTAGATTCAATGATGCCTTTTGAGCCCGCCGATGATGTTGCATGGCCGCAGCTAGATCTCATGATGGACGCCCCATTGCTTCTGAAGCACTTCAACGACGATGTCATCAGCCAAATGGGTTCTCTGCCTATTAACGAAAAGTCGGCTTGGAAGACACTTCATTATCCTTCGGCTATCATGACGTTGAGCGAGTTGACGATGTTGGACGTAAACAAGGATCAGATTAAACGAGCGAACTTGGCGACTTTTTATGCTCTGATAGCAGTGTCGTCGTTCCATCTTTCACTTAACTCGATTACATTCCCAGGCCTAGCACGGCCTGGTGATCACTGGAAGACATTGTCAAGTCGGACATACGAAGCAGCAAAACAGCATCTCAAAGTCAGCCTTGAGAAGGAATCTCAACCAGGGCCGCATAAGGCGAAGTACAAGGAGCAGCTCATGGGAATCAGCGCCGTGTTAGCAACAGCAGTAAGTCTATTGATCACTCTGATAAGACAAAGCACCAACTAACAAATGCAGCTCCTCTCCGGAAACGAAACAGACACCCGCTGGTGTCTCACAGAAATGGAACGCCTCATCTCCTGGCGCGGCCTCACCAAACCAAGTATATCCCGCCGCGCCCGCCTCCTGCACAACATATACGCCTGGATGCGCATCGTCTCTGAATCTCTAAACGTCTACCTCTCCGAGCCCTCAAACCCTCGCGCAAAACCCGCCCCCGTGCAATCCATCAACACCGACATGACCCTCGATAACTTCCTGCATCTCGAACCCCGAAAACTTCACGGTCAAAAGGCAAGACGGGATATTAAAGATATCCATCTTGCGGATGCGTCACAGGATGCTGAGAATATGTACATGCAGATCTATGGCGTGCCTGAGACGTGGCTTAGTCTTGTTTCGCAGATTACGAGGCTGGCGAATGTGATGGATAGATTATCTGCGAGTAAAAAGACTGATGCAGAAGCGCTTATGGCGTTACAGCCCCGCGCATCATATCTGGAAAACGCGGTATGTTTGTTTCGATCTCGACACAATGAGACTTCAAGCAGTGCGAGTCCCAGCGCACCCGGCGGAACACCACACAGTCACATGGTTCGCGCGCTGGCCTCAGCCCTAGTAATCTTCTTCTACCGCCGGATCCGCAACGTCAATCCCCTAGTGTTGCAAGACAGCGTCAATGATGTGGTGGAGTCACTGCATGCGTTTGACGAAGCGCTGGAGCGGAATAATCTGCTTGGACCTGGTACGGCGTGGCCTGCATTTATCGCTGGTGCGGAAGCGAGAGCGAGACAAAGGCAGGACATCGCGGATTGGTTGGACAAAGGGTTTTCTCGGTCTGGATTTGAGAGTTACAGGGCTAGTAAAGAGGTTTTGGTGGAGGTTTGGAGGAGGAGGGATGAGGCGGAGGGGATGCCGTCTGGGGATGTGTGTACGTGGATGGAGGTTTGTAGAGATTTACATCGTTGGCCGTTGGTGTCATAGTCACGAGGAATGATCACGAAGTCATGCAGTTATTGTATCAAATGTGTTGTATTTATGTGGCTAGAAAGACTATTGATTGGAGTTGCAAAACTCCTCTATCCCTTCATCCATCGTGGACAGCATGCGCCTCTGTCTTGTGAATGTCGATGGGCCAGCTCCTCCGCGGAATTTACGACATGATCAGGTGGGGAGTTTGCATGGACGCTTTCAGCGAGGCAGCGCCAGTTTGGAGCAGCTCGCCAAGTATTTCTTCGTAAAGGCGAAGTAATTGGTCGAGATTGTGATCGATGGACGAGCGTAGTCGTTCAGCGAAAGGCCATCCGGAGTGTTCCTTGTCGAGTTTCATGGAGTTCCATGTATTTGACATGCAAGATATGCCAGGAACAAGTTTGGCTGGGGCGGCACATCTGTTAAACCATAATGCAGGTGTCCTAAGGATTGCCGTCAACTGATCGACGACCCTGCAGTGAATTGCGGAGCCGTTACAGTATAAAATCGGAGCTGTGCATTGATGCACTGTTGGTAGCTGATGCATGCGCTGAAAAGCTTGGTGCGCATCGCAAGCTGTGATCGCTATTGAAACAAGCGGGTCTGTCGCTCAGGCTGAGATGGGGTCATGCTCGGACGAAAATGATGTTTGTTCGGATCCGCGATAACGTGAATCGCGGAAGTGCATCGATTGGATGATTGCTTCGTTTGTCAAGTGGTAGGTGCCCGTAGGGTTGAAATGACGCTCGAAGAGGCATGCCCGCCAGGTTGTAATGCTGGCGAAACAGCCATGCCAGGCTATTCTTGGCGAGTCCTCGTCGGCTCGAATGGCCAAGCGCGGTGTCGATGTAGTTCTGATCTCTTTCTCGCTCACCTCAACTCTTCGATCACCTGGAGCATTGCGCTGCTCTTCTGTCTTGAACTTGCCGCCACTGACGGATCCCGCGGTTAATGATGAGGAGACTGGTATCATCGGTGGGTTGGCTTGTATACGTCGTCGGTTTGCGCTAGGTGATCCATCTCGAGGTTATAGGTTTGGTATCCGCAGTAGCAGCTTTTAGCTGGCACTGTCCATCTTCAAATCATCATTACCATCAACGCGACCAGCCTTGCGCTTCTGATTCCACCCTTGAGGCGGTAGCTGGTTTGCGGGTCATGATGATATGTGAGGAGGCGTAGTATGTAGTTTGTAGGATTGTTGCGGATCGCTTGGGCGCCTTTCGCTCACGATAAACCGTGGGATGTTGATGGAGAAACCGATGCTGTGAATCGCCGCAGCTCAATGCCTTCATCCCACCTCGCTGGACTGAAACCCACCAAGCACATTCGCTCTGAACCAAGGAACATAAACATCCCTCGCCCATCCAGCCAGCTCTCTTATCCCCGCAACAACCGCATACGTATCAAGAATACTCTGCGTCGTCCCAAACTGTCTCTCCGTCCAAAGGACCGTCTTATCCCCCTCCAACGTAGAAAACACAAATAACCACCGATGACCCTGCACTATAATCCCCGGTATGAACCCCAGCTCTTTCAACACAGTGTCCGCCTTTTGTTTCCGCTGTACTTCTTCTTCCGCAGTCAAAGCCTGTGGTGTTAAGCCAATAACGGAGCGGAGGAATGCCCATTGCGCGGCGTGCCATACACCCATTTGGAGTTGCGCGGCGTCGAGTTCTTTGCCGGGACGCTTAGTCTCGATGCTTAGAACGATGGGGGAGAGTTGGAGCGGTGCGAAGTCGGTGTGGTTTACGGTGAGGGTGGGTGTTCGGCGGCCGAGGGCTTGGAGGGCGAGGGAGGAGGTGGTGGAATCGTAGAGGCAGAAGTCGACCATTTTGGCTGTCGAGGAGTAGGGTACGAATCGACGATGTGGGCGAGCGGTGGTGCTGGAATTGATTAGCGGGGGATGTTTATGTAGTCTGGACGACTTACCAGGTGGTAAAGTTGAAAGATGCGTCAGTAGCTGTGTTGGGTTCTCGTAGAATGGCCTGCAGGAGGCGATGGTGCACCTCCATGTTCCAGGCAACCTCTTCATGGCTCATATCATGACAATGGCGCGCAAGGTCGCATACAAGGGAGATCTCTTCTGGGAGAGGTAATCGCCCTGGCAGCGAATCTGCAACACCCTCTTCTTTGAAGGCAAACCTCCACAAGCGTGTATTCTGCCCTCGAACAAGTGGGCTCTCAAGAATGACAGTCTTCTTATCTTCAGGCAGTATCTCAATACCACTCCCAATCTCTCGTATCGTATCAAGAAGGCCAGAGACAACAGACGGCGCAGTATCGATGTTCAGTTGCCGACACTCCAAGCCTCGTTCTTCTAACCGCAGACCAAGCATTTGTTTCTTCGGCGAATTCGATCGAGAGGCTCCATCGCCCGACTCAGACCACGAAGCAGACGAGCCAGTGGTAGAAGCAGGAGGAGGAAGATCGGTAGCTCGTGGGGTACGATCCAGATCGATGAGACGCCGTCGCTTGGGTGTGTTTCCCTCCATGGCGCTGGAGTCTGAAGCAGGCGGACTGGGTTCCTGCTGGGCTTTTCGCTTCGGAGGTTTGGAGATCTTTTCGGGTGGCGCGTATTCGTCTGGCAGTGAGTCGAGCCAGAGCGCTATGCGCTGGATGTCGGGCATGGTTGAGGCTGAAGATTCGACATTATTTGGTAAATTTGATGATCATTGTTGGAGTTGATCAAAGAGCTGATGTCACGGTGCGGGAAACGCTCGCTAAAGGTTGGGGGGACAACAGTGCAGCAACGCAACAGCCCCGCCAAATTGAATTTACCGTGCACGACGGGACCCGATGAATTGGGTGATATTGAAACTCAAATGCTGTAAACTTAATTATTTGTACAATTACTATTTTAAATCTAATTGAACTTTTAAACGTGATGCGCCATCACCTAGGTCAATAATGGCCCGTTGCGCTGACATTCACGCAACCTCCGACACCGCAGCGTACTACCAGTAGCATGTCAGCAAGCTCGAGTTAGTGCAGATTCATGCTTCCGGTCACCCGAGGGTCGAGGTGAGCATTTCTTCGGACCATGATGAGAACCATTACAGAGGAACAAGTCTTAAACATAATGCTTCATATATTGGGTATCATTAAATAGCTATATCAGTATCAGATCTTATCGTACCGCTACACATTCTCAATATACCGTATTGTACCTTTTGAAGTATCTGGCGATGATCTAACTGGCACTTGCGCACCTGCCGACGACGGTAGGCTCTGCAGGTCATAAAAATTATCCGGATTTGTAGCGTTTGACGGCGATCTCTCCGGTCGGTCATCGTGTTGACGTTGTAGGTCCTTTACGATAGCGTAGAAGAAGGGAGTATTAGAGACGATACAGGCGCATAGGATCTCAATTGAAGCCCACTACGATACGTCAGAACAGATCCAGAAAAAGAGCAAGATATCTTACCATTGATCGGGACTTTTGAGAAACGGATTGGTTGAGGATGAGAGGGAGACGGAGGATGGTGATGGCCACCAGCACAGCGCCAACGCTGAAGAGAAAGCCAAGCTGTAGTTTCTCCTTCATGTTGAGACGGAGATGTCGAAGCATCGGAAAAGGAAGGATTATTAGGGCCATGTTTATAACAATGCTGCAAACCGCCATGAGTATTAAGTTGCCTACGGCGCGATTGCATGCAACTTCTGCGATGGTATGTCAGCAAATATCCAAGGTGGCGAGTTCGCGCTTCTTACTCGTATCGTCGCTATTGAGCGTCCACAATCTAAAATGAAGTTAACAATGTTTTGCAAAAGCATTTAGGTCAAACGTACAGGTATAGTGGACGACATTCTGCCAGGATTGTAATCAAGACAGCGATGAAGCTGACGATGATGAACCACCAGACCGCATCCGTGACGGCTTTACCCCAGCGGAACACATCAATGAAGCGCGAATAAAAGGCCAAAAGGCCCAGCTTCAAAACCCACAAACTACCCAAATCAGCAAATATCCCCTTCCATTTCCGAGTACACGTACAATAACGCATAGAAGATCCGCGCAGGTATAAGAAGCTTGAACGAAAGCTCTCGATCGCCGTCTAGTTCGCTCACACTCTCTCCCCAACTCGCAGCCTCGACTTCGGTGGCAGGATCGTACGTGTGATTCGGATTGAGGATAAACGACCAGAGAATACAAACAGCGCGTCCGATGAGCGGCAGTATCGCGATGGTCATGTAGAAATCGTCAATGCGCCACCTGCGATGACATGTTCGGTGGATGTGGCAGCGAAAAACGAGTCGGTACACGCAGCGGGCGAAGATGAGGGCGGCGCAGATACTAGTCGATGCGACGGTGAGGGCTGCGTCCGAGGACGATGCCATGCCTGCTCATGGTGTTGTTGTTGTCGTTGCGCTGTAGATCATTGCAGCTTGGCTGGACCGAAATGTTGTGGAGAGGAAAAAGAGCAGAGAAAAAAGAAACGGGGGCGAGACGAATTGCCGGGACGCGGGGAAAACGGGCTTGGCAAAGGATTAATTCTGGGGTTGACATCAGACGAGTAGTTGTTGAGTCAATCAATTGAAGGATCGAGACTAGGTCTGGTGTCACTAGCAGCCGGACCATCGGCCAACCGCTCATCTCAACGGCGTCAAGATTACCGTCTTTAGCATTAGCTCAACGGTCCACCAATTCTCGTCACCTCGATCGGCGTAGAAAAGCAATTGGGTGCAGGGAGCCAAAGCGCTGTAAAATTAGGTGCATTTTTGTCTCAGATGCACCAGATGTGATTGACGGGTTCTGGTAATATTGTTCGTGCGGCGCAGCAGCGTTGTATTGCAGCGCGTTTTAATTAACGGTTCCTACATAAGGCCAGCGTTTAAAATGAACGCTATTTCTGGTTGCACAGGAGGACATCTTCTTTGATCTCAATGCACCACCAGCGACGATCAACGTTTATGTCGCGATAGACGAATGTCTCGCATCTTCAGTGCACAGACTTTGGCGCCCGCTACAGTGACTATTTCTAGCTGAGTCGTGTCAAAGCGCCTACGCCTCTTCATCATTCCGTCTTTCCTAAAGTGGCTTTTGAGTTCATTGACCGCTCGACATCGTCAATAGCGTCAAGTCGTTAATGGCTCAACGGCAATTA
>JABCJY010000967.1:0-21145 GCA_013184415.1 Fusarium concolor
CCTTTAAGAAGTAGTTATATTACTGCATTACTTATTTCCACTTTATAGATCTTGGAGGCCTATTTGGCCTCTAATTCCTTCTTTAACTTTAATTATCTTTCTAAATCTTTCTATTTCCTCTTCCAGGATAATAAGTTAGTTCCTAGGTGCTCCTTAGCTACCTTCTCTTTCCGTAAGGACAATTTTAAATATTAAACTCGGCAGAGATATTCTCTAAATATAATCCATTACTCTCCCTCTAGTAGTATACTGGGAGCGTCTTAGGTATTTATAATAATCTGTTGCATTAAGAATAGATAGTGTCTATCTATTTACGACTTTATTAACTTAATTTAAGTAATAACAATAGAGACAGAGACTATAAAGACGCCTAAGATCGTCTGGGGGTCCTGTTCCAGACTCTATAGCTATAGCTTTTAATAAGTCGTAAGTTGTTGGCTGGTACGGATATCTTTTTTGGCTAGGAAGAACAGCTAACCGCCGACAAGGGTTACCAGGGTGACTGCGATATCTTCCAACATATAGAGCACTGCCTCCTTGCTCTATGTGAATTTGCAATAGATATGCTGGATTCCAATTGGGTTCATGATTAGGCTGTTGTATGGCTGACGGAGGATATGACGGAGGATATGACGGAGGATATGACGGAGGATATGACGGAGGATAGACCATTGCAGAAGTGGGCTTCTAAGCACTGAAAGGTTGCCAATTATGTGCCAGATTGTGTACATAAACACTGGTTGATCATAAACGCAGGTTTGGGGAAACGCTGGTACTAAATAATTTTATTACACCCTTAGGAGAGTGGAGTTACTGAACCAACATGCATGTTTTGAAATTAGATCGGAGGCAGAGTACCACCAGATTTCCAATTAAGGAGGGACTGCCAAAGGACAAGAAAAAGAAAGAAAAAACCAGGTGAGTCGAACTTTCTCAACCAATTGATCATTTTAGAATATATAGCGGCTGGGCAACTGGTAGTTGATCATTAAGACTTGTGACTCTTTGGTGGATGGAATGGAATGAATAGTAGATTTTTAGCCTCCATTGCAATCATATAGCACTTCCCTGCAGCTGTAGGCGGAGCTGGGAGAACGCTCGGCTGTTATTTCCGCTTTGGGATTGTATATCAACATCCTGAATGCAGATCACGTTTCAGGACAGCCTTGCGGGGTTGAGTAAGCACTGCGCATGTTCCCAAGGTACGCTTTAATTTTGAACTAAGCTATAAACATTTAGAAGCCGTCCCGCATGGATTACATTGCAGACCTCCCGCTGGAGCTCTTCATTCAGATTATAGAATATCTTGAGTCATGGAGAGATTTGAGCTCTCTCATTCGTTGCGCTCGCCATACCTGCTGGCGGGCCTCCGAAAGACTCTTCAACATTACCTTTGCCATGGCTTCGAGATCTGCCAAGACGCCATGATAATAATAAATTGGCCCCAAATGATACCCAGCAGGACAGTCACTTTATATAATAATGAGACGGTTCTTGTACTGCAATAGATATACTATGTGCTTATTTCATGTCCAGTATTTAGTGTAGCAAACATACATATTGTTCTTATAACTAACTTGAGGATTTTTTTTCTTTGAGTTTATGTATACTTCCAAGCATGAGCAACACCAAAAAGCTTCAGATATAAAATTCTGAGTGTTATGAATTGTGATGACTAGCTATTTGCGCTGAAATGAGCATGTAAATAAGGTTTAAGAGACCTTACATTGCCTGAGATGACAGGTCGGAAGGGATCGTTAGCTTCAGATAAGGGAAATTGCGATAAGATAAGCCCGATTTGGCTTTCTTGACCCCAGATTTCCCCTCATAGATCTTGGCTGGTTGGGTCACGATGGCGATCAAAATGCCTTGCAAGCCTCGCATACGCGGGGTCAGATCGGCTCGTATCATGCCACAGCTGAGACAAGAAAGCAATTATAGTATAGTATCTAAACCACGGTATTAGCTATATGTGTTGTTTACAGATGAGATCTGTAGATGAAAGCCTAGCTTTATTGGAACAGCAGTTTTAAGCGAATTTGTTGATTGGTGGTGGTGGGGAATTTCCACTTTGACCAATAATAGCAATGCAATGTGTCACTCATTTCGCCTCAATCACCTTCCTGGGCTAGCCTACAGACTATTGAAAACCTATAGGCATTAGCTCACCTACTATTACTCCCTATTTACATCGACTCTGAACCTCGCAAAATATTTCTGTTTCTCCTTTCTTTCCCATTCTCAACTCAGATCCTTTTCCTCCAATCACTCAGTCCCAGCTACTTATCCTGTCAAGATGCGTTTTACTACGTTGATGTTGCCCATTGTCTTTGGCTATGCTTGGGCGGGTCCTTGCAAACCATCCCGCGCCGAGACCAGTCTGACAACGAGCAGCTCTGAAACTGAAACCACTACACTTGTTGACGTGACAACTGCAGTTACTCTATCAACTGAACAGTCTACTGACGGTACAACAACAACTGCTATCTTTACGACTGAGACTACGTCAGCATCAACGACGACATCTATGGCTGAGTCTACTGATGGCACAACAACTGCTGCCCTTACGACTGAGACCACATCGGCGTCAACGACAACATCTATGGCCGAGTCCACAACAGAATCAACCGCCGCTGCCACGTCAACTGCTCCTTCAAACCAATGCAATGCGCCTAGTAGTCTGCAATGCTGCAATAGTCTTGGATCTCCAACTGATCCTTTAGTTTCCCTATTATTGGGACTGCTCGGTATTGTTATCAAGAATCCAGACACTCCCATTGGGACAACATGTAAAGCTTCTCCCCTCCTGTTCTTACAAATCTAACTGCGGCCTTTAGGTTCAGCTATGTCCAATCCTGAGAGCTGTACCGGGATCCCGCTTTGTTGTAGTAATAACAGCTTTGTTAGTACCTTCCCCTCATTAACTGCTCATTGAACACTGCTAAGTTTATGTCCATAGAATGGCCTAATTGCCATTGGTTGCACGCGAGTTTAAGGATTATCTATTATCAACTATCTGTACAGTTTGCTATTTTATCAGGATATATGTATTTAATATTGAGAACAAGATTTACAAGATTAGAAATCAAAGCAAACGTTTTTTTCCAGTCCTGATTTCCCGAGCAAGATGAACTCTAAAAATTCTGACCTTCCGTGTTTTCAAGTACCTTGTTTACGAAAGAGACAGCACATTGAATGATAGCATGCACCAAGCTGCCACTTGGCGAAAGCGAGTCTCATCCGTGACATGGCGCCATGTTTCCAAGTCCGGCCTCCAAAGCAACAATATCTTGGCCTTAATAGCCATGCATATATAACCAGATCTCAGGAAGATCTTGAAGTTATCCACAACATGCTCATGTAGCCATGGTTGTCGGTCGACTCCAGTAGTTGATGTCACATTGGCCTGATAGAGTTGCCTGAATCAACACGTAGACCCAACATGCCATAGTATGGCACGGGTCTCATCCCAAGTAGCCTCCCATGAGACATATTTGTTCTCGAATCAGGTGCTTCCAACCTTGGGGTTCTTCTCATAGATGATAAGGTCTAGGGAGGGAATAGTCTTACGGAAGAGGATAGAGGCCATAATGCCTGAAATTCCGGAACCGATATTGATGACCTTTAAGGGTTTAGGAGAGCCCATCGGGTGGACGGATCTGAGCTTTGAAGTCGTACCAATATCAGAAAGAGTCATGTTTACTAGACAGTCGGGGCCGAATGTGCCGTCAATGAGTTTCTCAGACTTCATCAATGAGACATGAGTTCAAATGAGAGACGACGAACGTGCAAAAGCTTCTTATAGAGGAATGTCTGCTTGCATGTCGGAAATAAATACGATTCCCATTGTTTATTTTTACAATTTCTGTTCCAGAGACAATCGAACATTGCGCAATCGTGTAACTTCAGTTCAGGCATCCGGTGTGCGCGCTCTAGAAGACCACTCGTCCCTTATCAGTCATTCCAGAAGGCATTAGGCTTCTACTTGTAATCGACTCCTGCTCTTATCAAATCATATCTGACTCATCAAACTAAACGGTATTAAGTATAGCGGCATCCCCGCCTCCAGGATAAAAATAGCCATCTCCGTAAACTCCAGTAAGTACCATCACACCGCCCTCTTCATATACGGATCTTCCCCGTCATATTGCTCTGATTCAATCCTCTACCAAAGTGAATCTCCCTTCTCGGGCTATGGTGGTGGCTCTAAAGACTCCCAGTGGAGGAGCGGGGGCAACAGCCGAAATTCATGCCATTACAGGTATCTCGCATCAGACGATAAACAACATCTACGTACTAGCTACATATCATGGCTTTGAGCCCAGCGCCCGACCAATTTGCCTGAAGGATGAAATGCTCCAAGATGATCCGCATTTTGGGGTGATTGTCGAACCGACTGCGACTGAGGATAAAGGACACTTGGCGATCTCAGATGTAAGCGGATGCTAATACAGACAACTGAAGACAATGGCTGAAAATGCTACTAATAGTAGCTTGCGAGTAACACATACTTCAGGGCCTCTGCCCCACCTCGAGCGGATCAATAGATAATTCCGCCGCTATCCAGATTATTGATATTCCGCTGCCCTTATTAATGCAGTTCATATCTCTCACGCGGCGAGATTCCTAACTTGGCATAGGCCAGAGCAAACCCAGCCTGGGGCTCCTATTCTAGCTACAATTCCATTTCTGGACCCAGCTTCTAGCCATGTTCTCAGAGAACCCAAACTTCTTCCCACTAGATCGAGACCTGTTAATAGCGACGTCAGCGATAGTGAGTCTGAGTCGGTGCAGTCTCAGAGACAGAAGGTTCCAGGCTCCTGAATCAGGCGAATATTTCGAGCCAAGTGCTTTGCATGCACCGGCTGATAGAGTCCCGTTTACCGGTAGAACGGCATTGATAGAGATAAAATGACGGCACTGCAATACTCCGCCTATAACTTGGCGACGAATATCGCAGATGACATAATGAGTCCCTGCTTGAAGAATGCAGCCTCCAGGAATAAAGAATGCCTGGAATTTAAAGAAATGGGGACCCTTGCTTACATTAGTGGGTTAATAACACAATACAACCCGTACTTTTTGCGCAATCATTTGTGTTTAAAGTGTTGCTGGAAAGAAGCATATATTTTGATTGATAACTAATCATTGACTCATACAGTAATGACAAGGTCCATGGTTCGATCCCATGTCGAGGCAGAAGTCAAATTCTTTTTTAAATTTCCTTTAATAACTTTTTACAGAGTCTTACTCAGGTAGCCCAGAATGGGGAGTGTCTCCAACTATTTCATAGACCTGAGAGCGTGTAGGGTCTCGGATCATACCATGTCCCTCAGTTTGAACAGAATCTCCGCTCATTTCATAAGGCACAGACTGCGGTATAAGCTGCGATGCGGCTTGGGATGCGGGGCTCTGAGCACCCGGTGAGCCTGATTGATTCATCCAACCTTGCGGAGAGGCGGAATTGCCAGCAAAGATTGGAACGGTCATAATGGAACTTCTCCATTCGGACTGCACCGAGGAACCTGGGCCTGGGCCTGGGCCCGGCTTTCTGGCGTTCAGGTATGGCGGTGTACCATTTAATTGTGTTTGTTCCATTGGGGCAACCTGCGGAGCACCATCCTGCTTTGACCGTCGAACAAACCAGAAGATTGCCAAAGATACAAGCGACAGCGCTACAAAGCCGCCAATTGCGGCGCCGATAATGGCTCCTATATTATTACTGTTGGATGGCGGCGGGGACGGAGACGGAGGAGCAGAGGAGGAAGAAGACGGGGGGGCGTTGGAGGAGGATGACGATGTGGTAGAAGAAACAAATTCTGTTGATACGGCTTGTGAGTCGAAGTTGGTGTAGGTTGCAGTGACCAAGCCTGCATTTTTCTGATCCTTATAGGTAAAGAATACGCTCGAAGCTCGGGTCTCGGGTGTCGACACACATCTATAGTCTTGGACTCCGTCTGGGAAGTCATAGGTTCGGCAATAAGCAGCTGATTCTTCAGTGCTAGAGTACAGTTCCGGCCATTAATACCACATTCCATAAGGTTGGAGGGATATTCATCTTACCAGCGAAGAGTGTGACCACTAACGCAAACATCGTCGCAAATATCAGTGTTCAATGCCTCCTCCCTCCCATAACACTTAAGGTGAATCTCCCATTTCTTATGGTCCTTCAGAGGGCCGCATATCAATGCTATTGACCTCATCCACATGCAGGGTTGACGGTTTTCGCAGGTGATTGGAACACCTGGACGCCCTGACAACCAGCCGCACGTTTCATCTCGGGCTATCGTGACTGTGACCACGTCGACTGATGAACTGGTTATTTGGCGTTGTACTACATGCAGCGGCAGAGGAATCTCCATCGTCTTGGTTTGGGCAGGTAGTCGGTCATGGCTCGGGACATATAACCGTTGCGTAGGCTCGGAAATGGCTCGTCCCTGCGAGCCCTGTATAGTCCATAAGATGAAGACTATGGCAAAACGTAGTAGCCTACTCATGGTGACGGTGTCGATAAAAAGATCTTGGAAACAAGCCGTCGGTAGTCCATGGTTCACAAAAACACAAATATTATGCTTTGCATGTCCTCGGTCTCTGAGCTCAACAATGGCGGCATATACGCATTTACAGGCGGCACCGAGGATTGAGGCCCCCTTACACAAGCTGGACGCATAACGTAACCAGACCGTTCCCAAGCAGCTGACAAGGTGGAGGTCTAGAACTGGTGTGGCTTTGGCGATCGGGTTCGCATAAGCACTGAAGGAACTCAGCCTAAGAATGGTTTGGTGATATGAAGGTGGGGTGAGCTGTCATGATGATGCAGCTACTAAACCGAGTTTTGGCTGGGGCTATGAAGATTAGCAGTGCTCAATGAGAAGTGCAGCAAATGAAGAAAGCTATTAGAATGGATGTCAGAAAGCTTCAGAAAACAAGGTAGAAGAAAAAAGAGTATTCTATTTTTAGCAGGAATGTGAAAGCGGGCACAGTTTGAATTACAATGTCAGACAAGCCTCCCGTTAACATCAATGCCCTGGATTCCTCAATTCTTGCATGTATAGTTATCAGTTAGTAGCTTATTTTCTCCAGATTCGATTGCTCGGTATTTCCAAACCAACGTCTTTGGTGAATCATAAGCTTTTTATTACAGGAAAAGGCCTCAAACATTCATCCAACTGGGGTATGCCACGCTTCGCCGCATATTAAGTTTCGGCGTCGTCATCTGTGGCTTTCGTTACTACAGTTTCAGAGAAACGCTTTGTACGGCTCGCTACGGGTGACATTTTCCGGCACCATGAACAGGCCAATTGCATTCAAGCGCGGCGCGCCTTCAATAGAAGTAGGTGTGAAGTATGATCTGCACTAACTGATAAGGTTAACAATAAGCGGCGATTTGAGTATCGCCGTTCAATTGTGAATGCTACCAATGCGTCCGTCTAGACACGGCGATCTAGACGTCAGCCTGGAGATCTCGTTCCCAGAATGTAAAGATACAGCCTCCAGTAGCGTACGCCACCAAGTGAACGATCTAGCCAATGATCACCCTACGCAACATCATGACGAGGGCGATAAGCCGGAACCTGCCATGGCTTCACCTGTACCTCCAGAACGAGGTAAGGCGCGCCATAAGCTTCGGCTTTCAGCCACGATCAACTCTAAATAAGACAATGAAAACACACTTCAGGCAGTACTGTTTTTACCCACAATTGTCCAAACCTCCAGACTATTTTCCGACACCTCAAACCTTTCATCGGCCAAATCGGATACGGCGGATATACCCCACATGTCAGATTCGATACACGAAATGCATTACGCCGCTACATCTGTCATCTTTCAGCCCCAAGCCTCAAACTGCTGGAATTGCCGTCTAGAAGCGGAGGTATATAAAACATGTGAAAAATTGCTAAGATTAGATGCAATATGGTCCAGACATTTTATTATAAACTATAAGGATATTGCTTTCTTGAGACATCCTCGATTGTTCAACCAGTTTACATGGGTTTCTATGTGAGGCAAAACACTGTACCATGTATCTGATAAAAGGTCTAATCGTCGGGCTGCTGGTTGAACAAGTCCAAGCCCAGATAGCCCCAACTCCGGCATCTGAACCTGTTCCAACAGTTTTACCATCTGATGCTGTACCACCAGAACCTATTCCTCCAGCTTTACCATCAGAACCTGTACAATCTGAGTCTCCAGCCTCTGAACCTGCTCCAACAATTTCACCCCCAGACACTACATTACCTGAATCATCACCAACAGAGTCTCCTCCAGTTAAATCTACGTCAATAGAATCTATACCCTCTAGCACTATACCACCCGAGTCTCCAATAGGATCTACCCCAACTGGGTCAACTCCAACAGAATCTATACCGCCTGACTCAACACCACCAGGATCAACGTCAGCTGGATCAACTCCAATAGTATCTACACCACCAGAATCTACACCATCAGAATCTCCACCCCCTAATTCAACTCCAATAGTATCTACACCACCAGAATCTACACCATCAGAATCTCCACCCCCTGATTCAACTCCAACAGAATCTATACCGCCTGGCTCAACACCACCAGGATCAACGTCAGCTGAATCAACTCCAATAGTATCTACACCACCTGAATCTACACCACCTGAATCAACGCCACCAGAATCTACACCACCTGAATCAACTCCAACAGGATCTACGCCACCGGAATCGATACCCTCTGAGTCTATACCCCCTGAATCTACAGCATCCGAAACACCAAGTATACAGACACCGAATGAGCCCTCCCAAATTACCGAAGGCCGCACCAGCCCCCCTGAAAGCCTCCAGGAGCCAACCAAGGCTGCCAGTGAGACCATGGGTAGCCCCGATGAAACGCGACCTGGCACCACGGACCTGGGGACAGCCATTAGCCCTACTTCTAGCCCCTCAGGCGAAATAGACCTCCAAGACGCTGAACTGAGTGCAAACGCAGAGTTTATCTCAATCGACGGTGAGACAGCAATGTAGGTCCATCCAACGGCTGCTTTGCATTTGCTATATACTGACATCTGTCCTAGTCTGCTAACAGCTCCACCTAACGGCGAGGCATCCTTCCGCCTCAACATAAGGAGACCGCCAAATATCACGCCCGGGGAACTCGTCAACCTGCTAGCATCAATCAGAGTTGAGTTTAATGGCGCGTCCAATCCACGAGCCAGGTCTCTCTTTCGGCGCGAAATGACAGGCTCTCGTCTCCGGATGATTCTGGATGAGAAGTCTATCTATGATAAAGAACTTGAGACTACTGGTGGTAAATTCCAAGAGGTGAAGAGTGAAAAGACTACGATTTCGGATCACCCTAATATCAAAATAGTCCAGAAGTCCGGGAGTAATCCAGTGGCTCTTACAGTTCGTAGCCTCTCGCTTGTAAAGGCAGAGAGATCAGCCGTCTCAGCAGAGGAACCAACCGCCCCAGCGGAGAAACCAACCGTTTCAGAGGAGGTACCAACTATCCCAGCGGGGGTAACCCAGACAGAGTCCGCTCAACAAACCACACGCTCCAGTGGGGGTAGCAAAACTGGTGAGG
The DNA here is from genome assembly GCA_013184415.1 of Fusarium concolor. Classification (NCBI taxonomy): domain Eukaryota; kingdom Fungi; phylum Ascomycota; class Sordariomycetes; order Hypocreales; family Nectriaceae; genus Fusarium; species Fusarium concolor. Next base: position 9,550 of record JABCJY010000967.1, read on the forward strand.
ACAGAGAATCAGGTAGCTTCGTTTCTGTGTCGACTTTGGAGACCGAAACTGTTACTGGCACTGGTATAAGCCCTGTTGTACCAACTACGTCCGGCCCTATTGAGATTACGCCAAACGAAGGGGGACATGATTATATGATAAACACAGCTGCATTATATGTACTACCTCTTTTAGCGGGAATTATAGTATAAGATAGAATGGAATTGCTTTATTCAAATTTCCTTTCCTTCTTCGTTTGCTTATAACTTCACCTTAAGATATCAACAGACTAATAACCATGAGCGTTCGCATATTGGATATCAGGGGTGCCCTTTTATTGAAGAATTCCCGAACAGCAGTGGCCACTCAATCTAGCCATATTAATCCATCCGAATTTGGAATACAGATTGTTGTGAGGGATATACATACCTGCAAGAGGCTTATGGTCCAGGCGGTTCTCGATGGTGCTCTAGGTAGCGGCTTCGTCGCGTTAAGCGGTGGGTATGGCACCATGGAGGAGCTACTCGAGATAACGACGTGATACCAGCTGGGCATCTACAAATATGGTATCTGTGTAGCGCGCTCAGTGATACCGTTCTCCAGGTGAACGATGACGAAGCAAGTAGAGGAGACTCCCCGAAAGGAAAGGCTCTTTAAGAGCGGTTCGTGTGGTCATTTCGTGTGGATTGTTGGTATATCTTGCTTGTGTGCTGTTGTGTTTGTAGAAGTAAGAATGTGTGTGTTGGCGTTGGAACGTACAGCTAGCGCGTTCATCCTCAGCCATGTAGCATCGTAGGCCTTCGTCCCACTTGGACCCCGATGGAGCGCAAGTGGATCAAATGGATGGGCTCCATTTGTAGGGCTAGATTAGATGTAAATTCACCGATTTGTCTGTTCCAAAACTAATTGCCTTATTCGGCAAGCTCTAACAATCATCGTGGAGCTAGCGTGGCCTTGCGTTGTATTGCAATGGGGTCACACTTCTGTAAGTGGATATGGTCAATAGAAACTCGCTGTATATCTAGCGTCGAAGCTCGCATCTCTATCGGCCATTGCATCTAATTCTCATTAAGACAGGAGCTCGTCAAGAAAAGCGCAATCCGACGCAGGTGGCTTGAGCAGGATCGTGGTGATCTCCAATGATGAAAGGCAACATTCTTGCCTCCATCTTCTTCTTGCGTGAGTTGGGCTTCGGGTTCCTTGTGTAATCTCTTTGAACCTCGTCTCTCGGTAGCACGCGAAGCGGTATCGGATCGTGATCGTTTCTCTGGACGTGGAGTAGTTGTATCGTACTCGCCCTCGTCTGAATCCTGAATCTCGATCTGGTCGCGCTCGTCGTTGGTGGACGTCTGGTTCATCGTGTCGCCGGCTTTCTGGGCGGACGGCGGAATTTCAAGACGGATAGAGGCGCAATAAGCCCTTGCAAGACTATTGAAGCGGGTGAATGCGGCGATGACGGGGCTGGTTTGAAGCAGGAGTTTTAAGAAAGTCAGTCAATCTTACGAAGTAAAGGGATGGAGGGACAACCAACGCTGCTCTTGGCGTCGACTGACTGTCCTAATCCAGTTAGACACATTCTTATCGGCCTACTATACGGAGTACCCCAGACCCTAACGTCGCGCCATCTACTGCGCCGTCCCGTCCGTTCGCTCCATGGCATCGCGCAATAATGGACCCGATGGAGAGCTACTTTTGCCCAAAAATCACTGGGTCCGATTGGGTTTTCGCGTTACTTGACCTATCGGAGTGTCTTCTCATCTAAATCTGTATCTGATCACTACAGCGACTTCTATCAACGAGTGATTGGCCTAGATGAGAATCCGTCCAATGGCCAGGTATGGAGTGAGCTGGTTTTGCATGAGACAAGGACTTAGTTTGAAGAGAACCCGCCCTGGCATTATTTTCCTGCGAGTCACATCAACTCGTTTTTAGAATAAGGATCTCTACCTAACCTCCATAATAATCCAGCTTTTGGTCTTTGGGAATTTCTTGGTGGACATTTTTACTGCTCGGTTGCAGTTTTTGATGTCTGATATTAAGCTTAGGAGGGCCTGGCAGCTTGGTCTGTATTTGGAGTCGTTGGGACTACCCTAGATAGATTTTGTAAAATATGAATTTTCAGGCTCCCAGTACCACCATAGAGTCTGTAATAAATAAACATCCTCTTATTTGGAGAGGGAAGTATAAGATTATTTGAGACATAGATCATCCCACTGCATCATCTCCACAAAAACTTTGCTGATCTTGAATGAATGTTCGCTACGAGGGTTGGTGGATTCCATCTCAATATGAAGGTTTAGCGCGACGATAGCGATAAGCACCACCAAAATTCCAGTTCATAACGTACTGTCGCAGAACCTGTTGTTTGACTAGTTCATCATGTCGCGCCTCGTCATGCTCCTTTCAACTTTCAACTTTCCGGGTCGCTTCTATTTCCGACCTCTCTCAACTTAGCATCGCATACATTCTCAGCCTTCTTGGCCTCGCCAGCCTCAAGCGAATGCGACGCGACGCGTTTGCTCTGCTTTCCCCAGTGCTCCTCAGCAAGGCTCTCTTGCCAACGCTGGCGACAATCTTGTGTCAATTGGTCCATCAAGACGCATTGGAAGCATCACCTTCTCCGCGTTCTATGGTGTCGGCCTCAATCAAGGTCCCAAGGGGAGGATACTCGAGGGAAAGAATATTATAGACAAACTCAGTATTCGCAATTGATTATAGCCTTAAGCCTTTTACCCCCAAAAAATAGTCTAGGAATTGAATCACAAGTTGCAGGCCTATCTTAGGCGGAAGCGGTGTTGTTCTTGTAGATTCCTGCTTTATGTCCAATACGTAGCTGTCTTGTCGCGAGTCGTCCACCAAAAAGCCTGATTCTTTTTAAAACACAATCAGAGTCTAGCTTTCAAATGCAATAAATTTTTTTTTAAAAAAACAATACAGGTCAGTGCAATAAGAATGGTACCAAGATGACGAAGCAACTGCCGAACCGCAGACAGACTGCTTCGCACAGATTCAAATGTGCGCGAATTATTTGCCTACCCTGTAATTATGCGATAGCTCCAGCCACGAGAACATGCCCAACCTTGAGCGATGAGACAAACATTGAGCTCATTGATGTATTTTTTTAAATGATCGACTTCGATCCAAGTCTTCGACCATGCTATGAGCCGGCATTAATTAAATGCATTGCTGTGAATTATATGCTTGGGTTAGCGCCAGGGGAGAAGTGATTGAGTATTGAGATCCTGGCAATCAAGTCATCCAAGGCCAACATCACCGCACTTGGCGCACAATATTTAAAACTTGGGCATTGATCAACAGATTGCATTGAATGAAATTTGGGCGAGAAATTCTAACCGTCTTCCCGGCGTTCAAGAAACTGTGATCTTGGTGTCAGTGATCTCGCCAGCTTTTCAGTCTCCGCGGCAGTATTGGCTGGATCTTAAAATGGAAACTCATGTTATCTCTTTGAGTGGCACAAGGCCTCAAGCGGGTCACTTACCCCACCTTTCTGACTAATTCTGCGGGTACCTGCGGGGTACGTAAGGACCCGATACGGCTGTAAAGTGTGTGATGTAGCAATTTGTAACAATGCTGACTGTTGGTACTTCTATCACACGCCAATCTAGGTGCGGTTGAAGGTACCGATCGTCACGGTCATTTTGATTGGCGCCCGCACCCTGTCGGTACATATTTGAGGCCTTGTGGCACTCAAAGAGATAAGCTCTGAAAGCACTACATTATTTCACATACGACCAAAGGTAGTGGAAAATACGGGATCCCGTCCGCTCTCCCATAGTCAAGCCACTAACCGGCGGATTAGTAGTTGGGTCGGTGACGACCAGCGAATCCCCGCTGTTGTATGTTTTCTTTTGCCAATTAGAGCAATTCTCTTTTTGCCTGTCCAAGAAAAAACTTGACGAGAACGCCATGGAAAGCTCTCACCAGCATCAAGCAGATATCAATATGTTTTTTCATCTAAACTCGGTTTAATCCCATCGTTTGGACTAGTGGAAATGCAGTCTTGTGTTAATGATTAGAGCAGAAGATGCGCCGTATATCCATCCCCAAACTGTCCGATCCGCTCAAGGGCTAGACTCTATTCAACAACAAAACCGGAGCCAAATTTGCAGATCTAATCAAAGAAACAAGAAGCGCAGTGATGTTAGGGGTTACTCATTCTATTGCAGACACAGCAAACATTAACCCAGCCAGATCTGCAAGCCCCAGTCCAACCAAACAGCACTGTAGCCCTAACAAATAGTGATTCGATTTGTGCAATCCTTCAACTCATCCCAGCGGTGATAATACTCCCTCTTTTGGTCTTCTGTTGGTCTGAAATCGAAGTTACATCCAGGAAAATCAGAAATCTCGGTACAGCACCCTACTAAGCGCCAGTGTTTGCCTTGTGGTCTTATCACAAGGTTTTGGGACCCCCCTCTAAGGAGGCATATGCAATCCCCCTCCTTTATTTGACCCCTTATTCTGAAGACTTGCCCGGAGTCACTTAGAGCGAGATGATAGGCTACCAATGTCCACCCAACTTGTGCATGAATGGCACCCAGTGTTTGTAGTGTCAGAACCCCAAAGGTCTCGAAAAGCGGCTGCGCATCTGATTTAAACATCATAGTATGCAGAACCTCATTTGCGTTTCCATTCTCCGGCTGAAAGCCCAGGGTAAGAGCTGATATTAGTGACTTTTTTGTTCTAGAGGCAATATCTTCCCAGCTTGTTGGGGTGCCAAATAAGGCTGTCTTGATCTCTAAAAATAAACGAGTCACGTATTTAATCATTACTTCACACTGGGGCTGACAAATTTCCTCGTCATAGATCAGCCGGACCAATTCCTGTATGGCTTCTTCCCGATCAATACTGGAGGATTGAGCTGGCCTTTCCTGGCTAGGCCATGGTAGATCCAATGTAGATATCTTTTCAGGGCTTGTAAATGCGATGATATTGGAAAGAACCAATGAATCCACTTCTATAGTATTGCCACCTTGAAACAGGCTCAAGTGTGCGTTGTCTCCAAGCCCAGAGTGAAGAACAAACTGCCCTCTCCAATCTGGGACCCACGACGGCCAGCTCGTGTTCTTGGAAAAGGAGGAAGCGGCCAAAATGTTGAAAATCTTGCCTTGCTCCAATAGATAGGCTCCGTATGAGCGGAAGATTGAATCGACAGGATCTTTATATTGTGGACGTAAATCTCGGGGAATGTGCTTAGATTGAAGGAGGCCATGAAGACTGTAAAATCGATCGCGTGGATCCGTACAATGGGACGCGCCCGTGCGCTGTAAATAAAGTGCCAGCTCTTCTGCCCAGTTCCAGCTGTCCTTTAATATGCCGCGTGAACATGAACGATGCAGCTCCAAAACATGCATCAGACATCGCGCCCCACTGGCATTGTGAGCCAGGATCTGGTTTGCTTTTATGAAAGCGCGTACTGAACCGATAAGAAGGTAGAAAGGGATCGACGAGTGGCCACAAATAAGCTTTGCTGACTCGACTCCTAGAACAGCTTCTTGGACAACCCATAGTCTTGAAAACCATGGCCTCTCAAACAACCTTTTGAGATCACTGATCCTTGCCGAAGAAAAAGCCGAAAACCCGGGAGGATACATCGCCGTCGAGATCTCTGCGGGTACCTCACATAAAGACTCGATTTGACGTGCCAGATCAATCTCAACCAACTGTTTAGCAAAGTCGAAAGCCTTATCGACATCTGCTGGCTGAAACTCATCATCATTTCCGATCCAAATAGTCACCTGCCCGGCTTTCGAGTAAATATCCTTCATTTCTGGAATTTGCTTATCCTTTTCAAGGGGGTCACTCTGATTGATGCAGAGAGCATCTATCCAGATTCTGCGTGGTTTGTCTGGATGCCTCAGATAGCAAAGGGCCTCCTCTAAGTTGGAGATAACGAGTTGAGTACGTGAATTTACCGTGACTGGCCGTAGAATCCTCGCACCCCACTGGTATGAAAGCGCTTCGCATTGTGCAATTGTCTCGATTGGGCAAGTTTCAAGTTGACAGTTGATCGGCTCTGGGACTCTTCCAGGTAGAACTGAAAGAATGCGGATGTGGTTTGGGGCCAAAGGGTGATAGATTGACGTGTGCATGGTGTTTTATGGGATCAATTACCCATTTTTGGAATTTTTAAAGCGGTGCGTGCGATGAATAGTACGGAGGTTAGATTGAGTTGCACTGAATATAGGAGTATGATGCTATTGCCTTCTTTGTAGGCGGACACCCGGGAACTATATATCGTTGTCTGTAGATAAACCTTGTTACAAAAAGTCCTACGAAAGTCTGCCCTGTCAGCCTCTCAGCCTGCCTTGTGAGATGAGGGTGTGCTGGACATGCAGAGTGGCGTTGTACCTGACTGTGTGGTCAGGTGGGCTGATTATAATGACTTTTCTCTTTTCTCTTTTCTCTTACACCGTTGTGATTAGACCTTACCCCGCGACCCCGACCCGACCTAGTTGTGATTAGATAAGTTTATGTCAAGATGATAGTATAGATGTTGTATTATATTTATGTTAGTAAATTGAAAGTATATACATATAATGCAGTATTATACAATATCTAATCTTGCGAAACTCAAAGTGAGACTAAGGGAACTTTCTGAGATGACAGTTAATATGGAGTTAGAGGTAAGGCTGCGCTAAGATACTTACTACTTGACTTTGTCACTTTTGTGTATGTTTGCGGTTCGCCAGCTGATCTTGTCTTGGGTGACCTCTAATGTTAGCCTTCGTTAATTAAGTCGTTTTTGAGCCTTTCTAACATAAGCCGCTCTCTATAGTCGTAAACATGGCCATAGTGAGCGTTCGGGAACCCCATTAGTTTGCAGGTACAATTGTCTTAGGTTTACACCAGCAGAGCCTTCGTCATCGTTGCAACTGCCTCGACTTCGTCTTATGCTTCCGCTCTCATTCTTCTTCAACTATCTCCCCTTGGATCTTGACTCATTCACTATTTAGCCCCTCTGTGGCCTAGGCAATCAGACTCCGAAAAACCTTCCATCAAGGTCCATCGGTACCTGCATCGCTGCGACTTGGATCGCTTTATAGTTTGAGGCAAAAACCTTGATGCTCTGCTGGCGCCGTCCTCAAATGATGCACGAGACAATATGCAGTTTCAGCTCCTCAACTTTGGACATCATAATCTTCTTATTCCTCGATATCGGCCTTAGTATCGCGATTGGTGAACGCTTACAAGCTAGACTCGCACCCAGGATCCGCAGATGCATGCACAAGCCACAGAGATCTTAGTGCATTCCCGAGCAATAAACTTACTGCAGTAGCAGGTTAATACTTAACCTATTACTATTAGAGGTAGGCCTAGAAATAATATTAGCTACTTCTATAAAGTCGTTTCATTAGGTCAGACTCTTCCTTCAATAAGGCACCATGCAGATGTGCTTCCTAATAATTAGAAGTTATTTTTACAGCGAAAGTAACAGGAATGCAGTTCTTTAACCTGATTATCCTAATTGTACCGCTCGTAGTGGCTGACCATGCGAGAGCAATTAGAAACCGTTGTCCTTGGCCGTTACAGATCATCAAAAGTGCTGCCTCCCTGCTTGGCAACCTTACAAGCTCACTATTCCTACTCCGTGCGACCCCAAAAGCTTCGCACACATGTATCGGAGATCAGGAGACGCACTTGCTTTCACGGCAAAGTAGTCTAAAAGCAATCCCATCTGCGTCAATTACCCGCTTCATCACCCTTTCCACAACCATATTTCACGATACAAGCAAATACTGTTATTACGAAACCCCAGGTCCATTACAGCTACAGAGTTAGCACAGGCCATCGCAGTAGCATACCGGTATCGACGACTTAGTACATGACTGGGAATGTTGTGCCCAAATAACTCTGATCAGACCTTGTGAGACGACGAGCCATATTGCTGCGACTTGTCCTTCGTAATGTAGTGACAGCTACCTTTTGATCCTCTAGGGATTATGAACAAAATAAACTATGCATGAGATGGTCTATGAGACCAGCAGCCAAGACGGTGCCATTGCGAACACTACCATTCCTCACATTTGATCCGCAGAAGTAGCCATCACATAGCGAGGTAAGGCGCGCGATAGGCTTCGGCTTTCAGCCACAACCAACTCTAATAACACAATAAAAACACACTTCAGGCAGGCCATCACATAGCGGTCACATTTTACACTGACCTCAAATCATCTACGATCAAGGTCAAATGATGACTGAACTCTGAATGGTAACTCACAGCCAAGTGCAGCAGTACTATCACCTGGATATCTGCTTGACAAAGCGACAGCAAGCTTCGTGTATGAGCCATCCACAGAACACAGGAAAGTCAAATACAACCTCGCCAGCTATATTTCCGGCTGACAGCAGCCGGCTTTGTGGGAGACTTGTCAACAATCCTAGCATCTAGCCTGAGGCTTCGAATTAGCCCAGTCGTCGGCACCGGGGCTTCCGGAGCTAACCCAAGACAGTAGTATCTGAGCGACGGATCATATCGGTATGCAGTTCGCCGATGGCGTTTGGAGTAAAGGGTAAACGCGAGCGAAAAAGCCTTCGACTTGGGGATACCGTTCGGGGTGCAGATACGTCGAGGCGAGCAAGTGGTCGTGGATGGAAAAAAGGTCGTAGACTATCGTCCCTTGCTTCCTCGTTGTGTCGATCGCGTAGTGACGCGAACGGCGCTGGCCTGTCCGGTGACTGTAGGCAGGCCTCGTCGATGTCATGTTTCCTCAGGGGTATAGTTGGCAGCAGGTACTATGATGACGGGCAGGTGGTGATGTATCTCACTCGCGATGCATTATAAATGAAGCATGTTTCGGACCTGGGGATGGTAAGTAATCCACCACTGATACAAGCATCTCGCATACCCAGATATGTGAAAGGATCTTACGTAAGGTCGATCAATTGACGTGCTACGGATCATAACACACGCCGGTGCTGCTTTTTGATCAATACAAGCTTGAGGATTATTGTTGTCTTCGCCGGCTCCGTGGCTGCATCAGCACAGGATCATGCATGATGTTCTTTTTCAACGAAAACTGAGATTGCCTGCTTAGCCCTGTAGTAATACTGATTAGAATGACGAGTTGGTGCGAATGTCTCTGACTCTTGAATGCTCGTCGCAAAGGTACCGCAGCGCAGAGGGGTTTCCAACCCCGGTGCTTCATCCGACGATTTTTAGTCATGTAAAAAGAGTAATCATCTCTTTGTCTCAACTCAAACGCTCTATCTTTGCTGACATAATGTTGGACGTTGGGCCCGAGTTCCTTAGCCACATCATTTCTCTTCACCGGACCCTCGTTTCTCTCTTCCGGCGATCTTGAACATGCTTAGAAGTGGCCCTGGAGTATTTACATTCTTCGCTCTAACAGTAGTGTTATTGCAGGCAATATGAAGTTTGGATTCTTTAAGTAATGTATATTCTGCATCGTTTCTTCGGGATGTCATCGCTTGGGGACTACGGCTGCACCTTCTGTCAACTCGGTGAAGCATCGTCTCTCTATCGGAAGTTAGGTCGATAGCAAGGCCTTCCGGGTAGCTTGGTCAAGCCGATATTGCAGGTGTACTCTCAACCATGCATAGAGTTATACTTGGGGTACTTGTACTTGCCACCAATCTTGTTATCCTACGTAGTGACTGCATTCAGCTTGAGCTATGAAGCATATTTATGAGGTGCAGTTTGACTATCTCTTGACTTCGGTAGCGATCTAGCTAGGTGTTGTTGGTACAGATAGGATTGTCGATGAAGACATCGAGGCATCAGTGAACTTTTGATCATGTTTTGGAGTTGTTTTGTTCTAGAACCATGCATGTACCTTTTAACGTTGTAGCCCATAGCAACGCATACTTTCTCACTGGGACATCCTTGATACAATACCTTGACCCGCTCCATCGCGATGATAACATTTACATTTCTATCGAGATGGCTTCTTATTGCCATAAGGATCATTATTCACTCCAGTCTTTCTGCACCAGGCCTCTTCGGCAGTGGATTGTGCCATGTTATGGGGAATGATTGGAAGATATAAGGCATAAGGAAGAAAAGAATTTTGTGGTGACGGTAAAGAAGGTTCTATTGCGAGGTATTAACTTATAGTGGGCTAAACAGCCGACGATATTATTATTATATCCAGAAATGGAGGGGCTGAGTCAACGCCTCCCCGACAGACGGACGAAACAGTCGGCAATTCGTGTTTTTGCGACAGATGATATGGGAGGAGGCTTCTTCATTCGTTCGTTGATGCATACCTTCCAGTTAGAATTGGCGCTGGCCTGCGAAAGCCTGCGAAGGCCTGCGTTGGGGCATTGTGTCGCGGGCCGCGGGCGAGCGAATCAAGTACCAACCCATCCAAGGTCTTGGGGATAGCCCCTTAAATCAAGAAATCACATGTTGGCGGCTTTGGGAATGTGGAATGATCAGATAGGGTGTTTGTTGCTGTCATCCTGTTGAGTGCTTAGCTTTCGCCAACGTGTTCAATCGGACGTCGGCTTCGGTCATAATTCGACATTTCGATTCGAGTGAATTGACAATATCAGTTACTCCATCGCCGACGTTGGACTTGGTGGTGCATGCTGATATGAGGCTCCCGTTATCAAGAATCTGTCGGTCAAGGTCTGCAGGCGTCAGACTATCGAGGTGTCGCTGGGCCAGTTGGCGCTGGAAATATATCACTTGACTGTTCCCTAAATGACGGTGGTGGTGATGCTCATTTGGTGGAATAGTCTCCCTGAGCAGACTCTCTGTGAATGACTCTCTGGTCTTCTAACTCATTGCGTACGAAGCACTTGCAGCGATCGTAAGGCTACGATCCATAACGGGACCAACACGTAGGCATGAAGAGCTGTCCTACGATGTAGAACCCCCCACCAATGTGGTTGAAGACGCGTTTATATTTCGGAGACATGGCGCCTTCGCTTCGCGGATTGCTATGGCTCTACAGATAGCGGCTGGAAACTCGAAACGCTACCTCACTAACGCGTAAACTGAGAACTTTCGATACAATGCTTCTGAATCTTCAATTGTCTATAACTTTGACAATCAGGGGTCCTAAAGGATAATAATTATTTTCATCAGAATATACGCCCGTCACCAGCCGCATTAGGAGTCTAGCGTTGGCTTATTTAAGCTGCGATATTGACGGAGCATCTCGGCAGTCCTTGTTAAGGTTCGGGCCGTTCTGTCGCCTTTTTCACAGTTAGAACAACCTTTTGAACGTTATCCCCTTTGGGAACCATTGCAATCTAGCAGCGGCGGTGTGAAAAGTCATGTTGAATTTGTTGTACTTTGAACACAACTGGAATACAAAACATTCCCAGCAACCGTGCCCCGTTATGATGAGTGACGTCTATTGGCAAGACTCAACCAGGTTCATCCATGATCCACGAGGGACGCAAAAAGCACCGCGTTCATCCAAGTCCAGGAGCACCTATAATCTCACTTTAAGTCGCTTCATCATCAAGTTCGCCGACGCGCTCCATCGGATTAAACGCCGCAAATCACGAAATGTCCCAACGCCGGACATACCACTTAGGGTCAACAGCCCAACCAAGCAATCTAGACTACAGATTTCAACAGGCAAAAAGTGAAAAGGAGCAAAAGAAAACATACAACAGC
>JABCJY010000968.1:0-15464 GCA_013184415.1 Fusarium concolor
CAGGCCAAGAGCGGAGAAAGATCTCGGTAAAGGCGGACTATTTCGGAAATGATCCAATTACGCACAGAATTTGCATGGCGGCGTCCGTCTGTCGGGTCGCCTGTACTAGCAAGTACCTTGGTTGACCATTCAGCAGAGAGCAGAGCAGACGTACGATGCATGTACCGCGCTCCGTCATTAAATTGTGCCCCCCCCCCCACCGGGTCTTCCAGTCCCCAGGTCCCCAAGTCTAGGTCCAGGCCAGGCCATGGAGACGAACCGCAAAAAAACAATGGAATCACAACCGTAACAGCAGAGCCCCATCTGGGCCCCCCTGTTCTCACTCGACCTACCACATGTTACAGATAGCCAAGGGCCGAATATTTACCACATTTTACCCCATCCCGCATCTTCCCCATGCTAGCTACAACAATAACCAGGGCATGGATGGCCATTCTGGCGGGCAGGCGGGCAGCTCCTTGACTTCATGCCGTGACTTGACTTGAACCCTTTCCTTCTAACCTTCCCGGGACCCCAGCCCCGGCCGGCGAGTCCCTTCCTTCTTCCTCACTTCCTAGGTAATCCATGGAAGCTGTCAATTCTGGGTTGGCACTGTACGCGGGGTCTACACTGTACTGTACTGGCCTTCCCCTTCCCGTGCGTGCCATTCTCTTTGGTGCAGTGTCTCCTCTAACTGCTTCAAACCCAGTAACCTAGTGTCAACGAGTGGAGGCATACTCCATACTCACTAGGAAGGAGCAGGAGTATTAGCAATGTCGGCAGGTAGGTACCTACATAGACGGCCAGATAGGGCTCCAGTTGCCAGGAATAACTTAGCTAGCAAATACATCCTGTCCCCCAGATTTTTTGTTCAACTCCGCACTCTTTCTCTGAAATAACTCGGTCCGTCGAGTTGCCTGCCATACTAGACAGACTTCTTCATCTCTCACCTACCAACTTACCTTACATACGGTACTGAACCGCACCTTACCTTGTCTCAACTGGCTGGCTGGCTGGCTGGCTGCTGTAACATATCAGCGCCTCAGGTCTGACCTCGAGGTGATCTTGCCAATCAAAAGGTACCTGGCTACTTTTGCCATATCATCTCACTTGGCCTTATTACTGGTCACATCTGCATCCTTTGGTTCAAACGACAACACAACTGGATAGGAAGTGATTCAACTCCGCTTCTCCTCTCTGTTATCGTGCATCACTCATTTGTATGGTATCAAGCCGACAAGAAATCAGAGTCTCCCAAACAACGGGCATTGCCACGGGACGAACCACCACCGTATTTAGGCACGCTCTTTTCGCATTCAGCCTGGGCTCCAAGTTCACCGCATTTACGCCGCAAATCCCACCTGACCTGCGCTTACAGCCATATCCGCAACTGACATCCAACCTCGACTTGCGTGGACAACTTCTCAGCGCCAACGACTTCATTGTCTTTGACGCCGCCTTAGTGACCATTCGTCACTCTATGTTGAGCGGCGAACGTTAGTATATGAACCATCATCGGCAAGTCGTCTGTCTAGAATTGCGCGCGCGCATTTGCTGCCAATTCCACGATACCATCCGACTGATTCACTTTTCGCATCTTCCGACTCACCAGAATTTCCTTGGTTGCGCAGTTACTGCTCAAGTCGCACGCACCACGGCTATTTGCCCGGCGCGAGATCCGGCCAACTGATTAAGTGCCCCCGAACGCTTCAACCCCCGCGAGGGGCCATGGCGAGTTGAGCAACCGCCGCCAACGCGACAACGATGACCACAGCTACGCAGCAGCAGCAGCACCAACCACCGCAACCTCATATCGGCTTCGTCGTCGATACATACGACCCGGATGACGTGGTTCCTCGAGGAAGCCCCCTCATGACCCCGCTTCGTCCAAAGCTCGAGCCGTCTCCAAGTCCTCCTCCAGATATACCTGCAACCCAAGTCAGTCTTAGTCCTACCTCTATCGACGGTCGCGACAAGTCTAATCGCCACAAGGTTCGTCCCACTTCTGGGGATGCTGTCTTAGTCGCTTATCTCGACAACGGACGCGACCCCGAGATAGCTCGCACAGCTGCCCGCGAGAGTCTTCCATGCGACGAGGACTCACCAGACGAAGAGCCACGGCAAGAGAGGGCTGTTGACAGTAACCTCATGAGCGGACCCTTGCTTCAGCACCTTGCAGCGGACGCTCTACAGGCTGCTTCTCTGGCTACGGCGCCATCAGCTCTTGCAGCGTCTGTTCCTAAAACGATACCCGATATATCTATCCCGACCGGCCAGCTTTCCATCCACGACGAGCCCACGATTAACGGCGTGTCCGCGCCGCGATACATTTCCGGTAATCGAGTTACATCGCCACTAATTCCTTCGCCCAACGGGCCCTTACCGCCGCTTCATCATGGGGTTCGTGTACCAGTAGGCGAGTCTAAGGAGACTCTTCCATCACAATCTCTTCCATCTCTGCGTTCAACCTTTGGTGAGCTCCGAGATTTACCTCCCGAGCGCCCAACCGAACAAGATCTTGGGCGCGCCCCTCCAGGCCCATCCTCGACTTTCCCTACTTCTCCAGCAGGAAACCTAGGGCATAGGTTCAGTTTGACCACCAATCTCCCATCATCACCTCGTTCACCACCTGATGGATATCGAACACTTTCCCCACACTCTGCAACAAGTGCAAGTCTGCACTATTATCCCACAAATGGTGCCCACCCTCGCGCTCCAACGGAATATAGTAGCAGCAATGCTGGCGAGACTCCGAATACCGACCATTCTGCCTCTACACCTGCCACGTCCACATCGATCAACTCTACCTCAATTACCGATCGCATGAGCATTGATGGGATCACACATCCGCAGCCTGTTTCGGGCTCGTATACATGTACAGTCAATGGATGCAATGCGGCACCGTTTCAAACTCAATATCTTCTGAACTCTCATATGAATGTACACTCATCTGTACGACCGCATTATTGTCCGGTTAAAGGGTGCCCAAGAAGCGAAGGGGGAAAGGGCTTCAAACGAAAGAATGAAATGATTAGACATGGTCTGGTTCATGATTCTCCAGGCTACGTATGCCCCTTTTGCCCTGATAGGGAACACAAATACCCACGCCCAGATAATCTCCAGCGGTACGTTATTTTGTTAGCCAAACTCTCTGACCGGGCCCTTGGATATGGATTATCGAACTTTAATACTAATAGTAACTGCTCATAGACATGTCCGTGTGCATCATATAGATAAAGACAAGGACGACCCGCAATTGCGAGATGTACTCGCCCAACGACCAGACGGGCCTAATCGTGGTCGAAGGAGACGTGGCCCACCATCATAAATGACTTTTTTTTGACGAACGATGGTGGCTACTGAACGTAGAATTTGGACAAGCATGAGGAACGATTTACGCCAAACCGAAATGTTATGAGGTGTACTCTTTTTTTGTTGGGCGTTTTATGTATGATTACCTGGCGATTGACGGGTCGGACGACTGCGGGTTTCTCATATGCTTTAGGGGGATTGGTTAAGCGGACTGAGAGTCTGGAGGCACAGACGAGGCGTTCAGGATCCCAAATACCCGGTTGGGTCAGATTTCATGTTTTATTTCATTTCTCAGGAGTATACCACTTGCGCCAGAGTGGCGCTGGCGAGCGAGCGTACATCATGTTCGATTCTTGCTTGATATGCAGCACAATGATACTCAGCATCCAGTCGTAATTTCTTGCTTGACCAATGAATCTTTTTGTTGCTCCAGCCTTGGGTGTTGGTGAATTCCGGCAGCGTAACGGGCGACCTATATACACGACTTTCGGTATGCTGGCCCAGCGAGTAACTTTTGTTAGACGAGCGCCCACGGTCCTACGTTAACAGGCCCATCACTATGAATCTCTATTTCAATGCGCTCTCCTGCTTGGGGTGTACCCATGCTCTCAATCACCAGCCACATGCCCTCTCGCTGTATCCTTGCTGGCTCCATGTCTAACTCAGGGGTTCGCACGATAGATTTGAGTTCTTCGTATTCGCCATCACCTGATGTTACGATCGTGGTCCGCTCAGGATCCCATCCATGGGCCACGGAAACTCGTACCATAAGAGTGGATGAGGGTCGATTGCTGGGATCTAAAACTGGGCTGGTGACGCTTCGTGCAGTGACGCTCATTCGAGTTAGCCACGCCGCTGACAACTGCGCACGCCTAACTTCCTCACCGTCTGAGAGTTGGAAGGGACTGAGTGTCTTGCGTAGTCTTCCAGCAGCGTCAGCGGGGACGGGTTGTATCGTCACCTTTGTCATGGATGAGACGCGGAGGACGAAGTCGGCCAGTTGGCCTTGGTCGAAGGTCGAACACACCACAGTATACACTCCAGCATCAACATGAGGTATGGCTGCCACCGCACAGCCTCTGCGATATTCTCCAGATGAACCCACAAGATCTCGAGCCTTCAGTATCTGCACTCGCTTGCCTTGAGACCAAGCCAGATCGACATGCACGTGGATATCCTGCATATTGGTCGATAACAGGACGGATAGGGGGCCGGCTTGGGTGAGCGATATCTTGTACTGGGGGTTTGTAGCATATGTCGTGCAAGCCGCGCTTCCTCCTGCGGTCCGTCTAGTCCATGAGCCAGTAATTTCTTTTGTATGCGCCATCGCGTCATCAGCCTCCTTCACTGCAAGCTGATCTTGCGAAAGGAATGATAGGGTCAGTGTATAATCAGGTAGTGGAAACTCGTGTTGATCAATGACAATTGTGTATCGTTTCCCTGGGCTTGTGTCGAGTCGTGCAAGAGTCTGCGGCGAGTCGACATATGGTCCACGATAGATGTCACCATCGCTCACTTGCACCCTGTGGCCGTTGTTGTCGAAGACCAAGATGCTCATATAGCCAAGTTGTCCAGATACTGCTGCCATTGTATCGGTCCTGTTCCGCGCTATTTCCAGCTCGGCATCCACGAAATGTCTACTCACGAGGATCCATACTGGCCCACCTACCGATGACTGGAGCGAGTACTGGGGGTTCCGTACCAAGGACGAAGACAACTCAGGGGGTGGCATATGCCAAGTGAAGTGATGATCTTGCCGATGGGGGAAGAGCGTGGGGTTCCAGTTCAGGTACATCGACTCGAAGTGTTGAAAGACATCCTCTAATGTCATCCAAAAAGAACCAGCAGCCGAGGGAAGAGAGTTGTGCTGAGGGCTGGCCACATGCGAGGTTGGCGATTCCGCATTAAATGGTTGGGGAATCCCTCCTTTCCAAACTGGCCCATCACACCAAGGGTTCTTGACCAAAAGCCTTCGACTATCGCCAATCATCTCGAGACTCATGATGGCATAATCATGCTCTCCGATAAGACCCAAGATATCCTCTTCTTCGGCAGAAATTCGTCCAGTGCCCAATGTGACCACGACATTCTCGGAGTCATGCGCATCCTTGATTCGCCTCCAGAGACTGTCAATTTCAAGATCTTCCCTAAAAGAGCAATAGAAAAGTGAGTCCATGTCGTAAAGCAAGGCCATAAGGGCGGTGAAAGTGAGTATCGAAATGAGAGCCAAGAGCGCTCACCTTTGGAGAAATATTTGTTCTGGGACCCATCCAGTAAGCACCCACAGGTCTGTTCCTGAGTTACTCCCTGGAAAGTCGTAGCCTCCTCGCACTTTGAGGTAGGCCTTCTCTAAGAGGGCTGGCCAAATCAGCTGTCGGTTCAGTCGGTCAACAACGTAGAGAGTTCGGTCAGTGATCGAGGATGGAAGCCGCTCATCAACCACCACTCTGCGAAAGCAGCCGTTGAAGTATAATTTCAGCACGTATTTGCCGGAAGGTGATACTTTAGGAATACCCTTTACCTTGTCAAAGGGGTACAAGATAGACGAGAGAATCTGTGAGGACTGGTTAGCCGGCAATGGTGAATGCCAAGTCCCAATGGGCTTTACCGAGTTTTTGCCAGTCAAGATACGCATGGAGGCACACAGACTGGCGACTACAGAACAATCGGTGGTAACGTCTTGAACCAGGTCACAGCCGCTGCTGGAGTTCATGAAAGCCTCGTCGTCTGTTTCAACATCTCGGTAAAGATCCCGAGGGCGCTTCCAGCCACCAAAGGTAGCACTTTGCCTTGGGGATAGAGTGAAAGTCGCATTATCGCTATATCAGAGTCAAACACAGCCGAAATGACGCGTAAATCAAGGGGCTATATTACGTGAAAGGCTGCTCGCCTGGAGGTAGCTGAAAGTCTCTATCAGAGGGCTCCTTTGACCATGGAGGGAAAAGATTTCCATGCAGTTGCGAAGTTCGCAAGAGAAGGCTGGGTGTTTGGGTGAGTTCCGTCTTGAGCTTCTCGGCCTGGACAATGAGTTGTTGACATTTCAATCGTAAACGAGTGGCATCTTTCTTGCTTGAAGCTTCTCCAGCGGCTCGCATATACAGTTCAGCGGCTTGAACGGAATAATCGAGGGCCGCTTGGCCACTCGATGTTCGAATGAGAGACTCAGTGGCCTAAGATATAGTATAGGGTTAGTTGAGGAATGAAGTTATCACCAGTGAGTATCCTGCGATGTGAGTCGAGATGATGGTAATGATGAGCCAAACGAGTCATGGACCTCGTGGCTATGAGGGTGCTCACTCACCTGAGCTCTCTTCTCCATCGCCGTTTTACTGAATCATGGCCTCTAGATACAATCGGGCTTTGTTGATGGTCCGAGTCGAGACAACACTCGGACCCCGCGGTGGGGACTGATGATTGCTGCGCCCATTGCATTCTCCACTCAGATGAGATCTTTAGGTATGTACTTGAGGAACAGCCATTGCTATCAAACAGAAAGACATACATACCCGAGGTACACTCAGCCTATTTCCTTAAAACTTGAGGCGGACTTCATTGCTGCGATTAGGGCAGATACCTACCTTCCTGTTGTGTGTTCTCTCCATTTACGCTTCTCGCCCTACTTTTAGGTGATTTGTTTTCCTAGAATGGATCATTCATGCGTTCCCAGAACGAGTAAGGGCCATAACAACTCTTGAATTCTAAAGAAATACATATATCGCTGTGAGCAGCACCTAGAGACCATCTGACTGGACAATGCTGATATTAATATTTAATAACTTCCGTTCACCACTTCTAACGTTACCTTACTTACAGTGTCGAGCGTGCAACGTCATCCCCCTATAGCGTCATACTGTTGGCACAAGCTCGCTCTCCCGAATGAATGAATGTCAAATGTGGCTCACTAACCGAGGTTCCAGTCCGCGGGTCAATCACAGGCGGGGGTCCACCAAATCTGCCGAGACCGGTAGACTCGAACCTCGGCCCCGAACCGGTCGCGGACCGTTTGATCTTTGTGATAACGATGCCCCGGCCCAGATCAAGCCCGACAGGACAGGACAGGACAGGACAGGACAGGACAGGACAGAACAGAACAGAACAGAACAGAACAGATATCAGTGTGAGCTGTGTCTTTTCTGCCGTCCAAGGAGCACCATTCATTCTACGCCTTCCTCGACATCTATAGAATAGGTACCCAGGCACACTGCAAGCATGGCTGCGCAATCCAAACCTGAGATCTCCCCCTGGGGTCGCGCTGTCGCTGGAGCCACTGGTGCTGTTCTCGCGAACGCGCTGGTCTACCCCCTTGATATGTAAGTTTATCGATACCCTCCAACATTACATTTGGCCCTGAAATATATACTGACACCAACGGAGTGTCAAAACTCGTCTCCAGGTCCAAATCAAGCCCGATCCCTCGAAAGGCCCTGCCTCCTCCGATGAACCACACTACACATCAACGTGGGATGCTATCTCGCGTATTGTTGCCGATGACGGGATCAAGGGTCTTTACGCTGGCATGAATGGCTCACTGATTGGTGTTGCGTCAACCAATTTTGCCTACTTCTACTGGTACACCATTGTCCGGACCCTGTATTTCAAGTCTCGCAAAACAGACGCGCACCCTTCCACCATCGTCGAACTTGCTTTGGGCGCTGTCGCAGGAGCCATCGCCCAGGTCTTCACTATTCCTGTTGCCGTTGTCACCACGCGCCAGCAAACAGCCAGCAAAAGCGACCGAAAAGGACTTATCGACACAGCTCGTGAGGTCATCGATGGCCCGGATGGTGTATCAGGTCTCTGGCGCGGTCTGAAGGCCAGTCTCGTCCTTGTTGTTAATCCTGCCATCACCTACGGTGCGTACGAGCGGCTAAAGGACGTACTCTTCCCGGGAAAGACCAGCCTGAGACCAGCTGAAGCATTCTGTAAGTTTCCAACGTGGCAAGCCCGTCGACACATGTGTTCTAACTGTTGCTGGTAGTATTGGGTGCCATGTCCAAAGCCCTCGCAACCATCGCTACTCAACCGCTTATTGTGGCTAAAGTTGGTCTCCAATCCAAGCCTCCCCCGGCTCGAAATGGCAAGCCCTTTACCAGTTTTGTAGAGGTGATGAAGTTCATCATTGAGCACGAAGGCGTGCTAGGTCTTTTCAAGGGCATTGGACCCCAGATTTTAAAAGGACTCCTCGTTCAAGGCATCCTGATGACAGCGAAGGAGAGGTAAGGCGCTTTGGCAATCAACTATATGCAGTGACTGACTATAATGCAGGGTTGAACTCATGTTCGTCCTTCTGATTCGATACATCAAGTCCATCCGTCTTCAAAAGCTCAGTAAGACTGCTGAGAAGACCGCAGCAGCAGCAGCAGCTCATAGTGTTGCCGCTAAACCAGTGACTACAATGACATAGGAGCGTACGGTTGATCCTTAGAAACAGCATTGGTGTTTGGGATATTTTCTGCCAATTGGGAATAGAAACGGATAGGTGTTTTGTGTTTGTACGTTTTGCGATAGTAATAAGCGCGCACTATTCCTGCTGACAGGATGGCGACCTGCGCTGCGTTGTACATACCAACAAGACCATTTAAACGTTCTCTTTGATGTCGTAGGTACCGTATTGATCATCTATGGCTTCTGTTCTTCTGGCCCAGTGAAGTTGGCAATGCTCACTATTGTTATGGACACTTGGATAATATGAGTAATAATGAGCAGCGAGCCTTGCGAATTTGTCTTATTTATTGAGTAAAAACCTCTGCAAGCATATCGTACATAAACTTGAACTTGATTTGAGACTGCTGCCGTTGGTTATGGCCACACAGATGCAGCGAAGACAAGGTGGGTACAGTATCGCAAGCACGTGCGCGCCTGCCCTCCGCCTTCACATTAGGTCAGCAAAAAGCCCCACAGCATTTCCCTCTAGGGCTTGAGGCTGGGTTCGCACACAAATCTACCTTTCTCCTCGCAACTTCGTGATCCGTCTCCGTCGACACAGGGAATCAATCAGCAGCAATGGCGAGTACGTGGGAATCTTGACGACACCTCAAAGGAGATTTATCAGACGACTGACACTATCGCAGAGTCAAAGAACAGCTCCCAGCACAACCAGTCGCGCAAGGCGCACCGGAACGGGTATTTATTTTGAATTTCGTCGACTGGCGACTATTGCTAACTCCCGCGCAGCATCAAGAAGCCCAAAACTTCTCGTTACCCCTCTCTCAAGGGTACCGACCCTAAGTTCCGACGAAACCACCGACATGCTCTTCACGGCAACATGAAGGCACTGGTACGACCGCACCCCCGACATATTTCGAACTCTGCACACGATACAGTGGCTAACAAATATACAGAAGGAGGCTAAGGAGGGCAAGCGCGAGACTGTCTAAGATGTCGGCAAAGGAAAACGGAGGCGTCAATTTGGAGCATTCGCATTGCTTGGTTAAGGCACACAAACGATAGCACTCACGCAAAATGAACAATGGAAATACCATGCAGTTGGCCCAACGAGAAGGTGGTGGATGGATGCATGCGATACACCCCGACGTTCAACGTTGTGATGGCCCCGAGTAAAGCATGTAGCTTGGTTTCCAGGAACATGAGGTAGATGACGGAAAAACTTCTACCTGAACTCCATCCCAGAACGACCAGTCCATTCGCTCAAGTGAATTTGTCCGTGATATGCTGTTCCAGACTCGACCCCATGTAATTGTTGACCTATTTTTGTGATTCGCTAACGGTGGCTATGTATCCTGAATTTTGGGCTAAGCATACCCCTGTTTCAAATGCCTTATCGCTAAACCCATCGTTCGATCATTGATATTTTGTATTGATGAACGAATATCCGCCCCCAGCAGAAAGTCAATATGTGGATTAGCACTAAAACTAGTATGCTTGCAACACGATTTCCCGAGTACTCACGTAACTAGGTATCTAGTAGGTAATCAGCATACGCTCTTACGGGAAATGTACTGTAACTACCAATTCCGAATTGAACTATCAGATGCATAACTAGTCTAACCCTCTTCTGGGGGCTCTATCGCCGTTTTGATCATGACCAGGGTATCTACAGGTAGCCAGAATGCTTTTTGCCACCTTCGAGTCGCCAAGGGCCTCAGGCAACAATGTTTATTGGCAAGGATCGATGGCCTTTTTGGCTACCGACAGGCCCGTGAGCCCTTGGCGGGCGGGCACCCCCAATTAGGTAAGCCCAGGGGCTGAGGCCTTCACAGCAGAGAGGAACACGAAGACCTTCTCTTCTGCTCCCGATCATCCCTCTGTCCTTTGACGAGCTCATCTCTAGAGGACGCCGGTCCGTTGCTTCATACATCGGCGGGATTTAATCAGGATTTCTGTGGCCTGCCTGGAAGCAGACTTCGTCCCTTCTTTGCCTTCCTAGGTATCGTTTATACTCGGTATGACGCCCACGCAACCCCCTCCAATGCTTCTTCTAAGTTGTCGTACCCAGCCAGCCAGTCTGCTGGACAGACAGCCTTTCAACGAGGCCCCTTCAATCTTGATACTTATTTGCTAACATTACACTTGGCAGCTTGTTCGTCGTTTGGCAGATAATGTTCTAAATTTCCTGCCTTGCTTCAAGTCTAAGCTCCTTTGAGGTCAGCCGGTCACTGCAGGAGTCGAAGGACGATTCTTGTAACATCTTTGCTTGCCGCCATCATATTCTGCGCACGTCGCTACTTACGAACTACCTCTACTGAAACCTCTCCCCCTCGATAATGCTCAACATGTCTGGAAATCACGTCATCGGAAACAGGAACAGCACGCCGGAGGCTAACAATACATCGACTTTGCGGCCGCCATCCTCTCGAGCCGTTGGTTCTGGGCATTCACTTCGCGCTTCAGCCGACATGGCATCCCTTACCGGCCCTTCCCCTTCCAGCCGCATTCGACCGTCCTCCGATTTTTACGGCCAGGCTCAGCAGAATCTTGGCCCGAACAATGCTGAGACGGACTCCCAGGACAAGATCGCTCAGCAGTGGATTGCCGACATTGATCAGTACGAAACGACGCTTGAGGAAATGGCCGCTGCTACACTCGACCAAGATTTCAAGGACGAGCTTAGCGCCATTGAGCAATGGTTTCGTGTCTTGAGCGAGGCTGAGCGTACTGCCGCGCTGTATGCCTTGCTGCAACAGACAACTCAGGTCCAGATTCGCTTTTTCATCCAGGTACTCCAGCAGATGGGAAAGAATCATCCGATGTCAGGAGTTCTGTCCCCCGCCAGCTTCGACAAAGGTATGTTTAATGGCAACGCGGGTCCTTGTTTATGTCTAACCTACCCATAGATCCCATGTCAAACCGCCTCAGCGATGCAATGAACAAGCTCAACGTCGATTCTGCCCGCAATTCCATGGCTCGCAACTCGGTCATAGCCCCATCCAACAAACGACACTCGGGACTTGATCCTTCCACCATCAGCGCCATGTTCCCCGATGCTGCCGCTGCCATCGCAACCGAGAAGGCCAAATTCACTCAACAGACTGGAAACCCGCCCTCATCGAACCGCAATAGCGCCGCCCTGGATCATCGTTCTTCCATGGCTGCCCCGTCCATCAGCGCGCCGCAGGATAGCCGCGATGCCGGACCTGCTAATTCTTCGCCTTGGAATAGTGGCGGGAATGCAGACTCATCTGGTAAAATACCTTCTAGTCAGGCGCCTATGGGCCAGTTCGTGCAGCCGGCACCGTCAGGGGGACTTCGCTCGCCGCGTCCCCAATTGTCAAGCAACAATGCGATCCAGCAAACAACACTTACTGCCCCGGAAAAGAATCCTGGAGACTTGCCATTGCTCTCCCCGTATAATGCTGGTAGTGGCAATTGGGCTTCAATGGTTAACACCCCCATGACTGGCACGTTCAACACAGCCAACACTGGAAGCAACCAGGCTGATATGGTTGCCAACGCCACTGCCATGAAGCTTGCAGCTTTATCCACAGTTAACAACCGATTTGCCCTGGATGACGTCCGTAAGTACCGTCGCGCTAGGTCCAATGATGGTACACCTGGCAATGGGCAGAATCCTGTCTCCGCTGGACCACAGCCTGGCATTAATGTCCCTAATGCCAATGTCGTCATGATTAACGAGCATGGGCAAATACTCAGCCGTGAGCAGCTCATGGCTCTTCAAGCACAGCAAAACATTGGATTGAGTGGTCAGCGTTCTCGCCCCAGCTCCCCTGGGCTTGCCATGCAGGCTGGGTTGCCTCATATGGCTCCGTTCACCTCACCGCAGAACAATGGATTTCTGAGCGCCTATGATGGGTCTTCACCATTGATGACTGGTGGCATGCAACCTGTCAATTTGGGTGGCCTTGGAATGCCTGGCCATGAGGGCTACTTGTCTGACCACTCTGATATGGTTCGCGGGCGATCTCCTCGTGGACGACGGGGTAGCTCCAAGCCACCTGAGGATCCGACTGACCCAACACTGCTGCAAGATATACCTAGCTGGCTTCGTAGTCTCCGACTCCACAAGTACACCGATAACCTTAAAGATATGAAATGGACAGATCTTATTGAGTTGGACGACAAGGCCCTGGAAGAGCGTGGCGTCAACGCTCTTGGTGCGCGTCGAAAGATGCTGAAGGTCTTTGACCAGGTCAAGGGCAAGTGTTTCCCATCCCCCCCGCTCGTCGAGAACATGCACTGACACTGTCGCAGAAGCCAAGGCCGATGGAAAACTGGGCTAGAATCACCGTAACCGGACACGCATACATAGAGACCTGCGAAAATGGGAGTGGCGTAGTCTGATTGCTTGGACATTGTGGTTGAACATGGGCTGCAATCCCGTCACAGATTCGGATCAGTATTGTGCAGAAAGATGGAAAATGACTTGGGGACTAAAACTAATATTCGAGTGCGAAAACCATGAGTTTCCACGAGATCATGTTGTCGATAGTAACGTCTTGTCTTATTTTGCAATTAAAGAGATTCTTTTGGTTCATCGACTCTCATCAAGTGGGCTCAACTTGATATGGATTGTGTCTCCTTCTCCACCTTTCAACTTGTGGTCGCTCACCTTACATTTCTCGCGTAGAGTCTCATTGAAGGTTGGCCCCAGATGTTCTTCAAGCTTTGTAGCTGGATGATAACGTCTCAATGATGCTACCCTTTCGCTCGTTTCTCCATTCAACTTTGAATAACCGGCATTGAATAAAGATGCCTTGCTTTGTATATGGGTAGGAACCGAAGTGAGTTAGAGTCATCTGCAGCTAAAGTTATCTTTTCAAGGTGAATGAACCTTGTAACGAGTGACATTTGTCGTTTGAGGGATCAGGCTGTGAATTTGGTCTTTGATAATGCGTCACGTGATTTACGCATAAAGAAAGCCACATCGTGCGCCACAGCTCCAATCAGTTAGCATTGCTACCTCTTGTAATAAGCTCCTAGGCAAAATCTCCAAGTCCATTCAAAAATCATCAATGATATAATCTTTTCCCTGAGAGCCGAACAACCGCCCCAAATGGAAAGGTGAATGTCTTATCTTGTTAAATTCAAATTTGATATACTAATTAAAAGCAGACAACACGACAATGCTTCAGACGCAGATTCTGATTTGGAGGAGCTGGAGGGCGATATCGCCAAATTAAACGAGACTGTACGGACATTTATTGCAGACCAACGTGGTGAAACTGTTCCATCGCCTGCGACTCATGGACTACTTCGAGGGAAAGGAGCCCGAGGTCCACGAAAAGCAGCAAAACCTCGGGGCGACATCACAGCGCGACTGTCCAAGGTGAACCAAGCTTTCCTTAGCGGCGATTATGCTCTGGCACTCGATCTTGTGTTCGAGGTCATCAGAATCAATGCAGAAACGCACCAAGCCTGGACAACGCTATCGTCAATTTTTCGAGAGCAAGGTGATATGAGCAAGTCGTTATCGGCAATGGTCTATGCTGCTCATCTCCGTTCGAAAGACGTAAACGGTTGGCTTCAGTGTGCATCATTTGCCCTGGAGAACATCGGCGACGACGAGGCTGGAAACCTCAACACCGCAAGGCTTTGCTACTCTGCTGCTCTACGGGCTGATCACACAAATATTGATGCGAGATTGGGAAAGGGCATAGTTTGCCACAGACAAGGCCACCTTGCTGCTGCTATCTCTGACTACAAAGTTGTTCTGGAGCATCGCCCTTATGACCTTGAAACTGTCAGGAAGCTTGCGGAAGCTTGTATTGATAACAAACAGGCGGAGGCAGCTGTTCCAAGTGCCATTGCTGCCTATAAGCGATTTTTCGACCACGCAAAAACCAAACCTGATCTAGAAATCATGGACGCTCCATGGCATGACATTGGAATCTATGTTGAGCTCTTTGCATCAACAGGGCGCTATCAAGATGCCATCCAAGAGTCGAAGTCGCTTTCGCGCTGGCTTTTGGGCCGAGTGGTGGAGGAGTACTGGGATCAATGGAATTCAGATGACCGGGAATGGGACATGGATGACGAAAGACGAGCATGCGTTCCAGACTTCACTGCTGGAGCCTGGAGCCCTGATCACTATGGCCAATCGTTCCCTTTAGACCTCCGTGCTCGGCTGGCAATTTACAGGTTTCGGCTTGGTGATGAGGAAGAAGCAATGGTAAGCCACCAGCGATTGAATATATGGGGGACTGGCTAATGAATTGAAATAGAGGCATCTACTGTGGCTTGTTCCGGAATCGGTCCACACGACAGAATTTGCCAGCGACTTCCCTTTCCTGACCTTCGACCTTGCTGAAGAGCTGGCTCATCGCGGTCATACACCATTGGCAATCTCATACTACCAAATTCTTCGCGATCAACCTAGTGATGCTGATGCAACCATTCTGTTACAGTTGGGACGATGTTATTCTGCAGTGGGAGAGAACGCAACAGCTGAGGAGTATTTCCTAGCTGCCATTGATGCGGACGAAGACAACATCGACGCCCGTATTGAACTAGCTAACATGTACGAAAAGGCCAGAGAAGAGGAAGAAGCTCTTATCCTGGCAGCCGAGGCGATGGCTCTCCGCGAAGCCCGGGATCAAAATCTCAAGGGCCATCAAGACTCAACCACAGATCCTGAACAGCCCAGCCGCCGGGCTCCACGACGGGTCCAGGCGGTTCCTCGAAGGACGGATGCTTTTGGGAAGCGGCTCATTCCGCGACGCTACCGACCAAAACGACTGGCCGGTGCAGATAAGCGT